>JAUESH010000015.1:17900894-17913968 GCA_032275165.1 Synergus magnus
CATTACTTACAATCGAAGCCACGAAGGCTTGAAAATATAAAAATTGAATCAACCATCGACTTTTTGAGAACCATGTGAAGTGAGAGAATATTCACAGTAAAGGGTTTTTGAGGACTGATATTTACGAGGAGACTTTTTTCATAGGAGGCATACTTCCAAGGCATGGGAAGAGTGAATTTCTAGTATCGGGAAAATTTAATATATCGACCTCTCCAATTAGTACACATTCGTTATTCGTAGGTTTTTTATTTTTTATAAAACATGTTTTTTTTCAAGGCGCTTTATGCCTCTTCGAGCGATATTGATTATAATCGGAGAAGGCTAATTTGAATTGCAAGCCATTTTCCTATACGAGTTCACAAAATCACACCCAGGATTATTTTTACTCGAGTATTCCACCATATACACATACCCTCCATTTATTTCAATAATTCAACAAAGAAACGCACCTACGAGATGAATATTCGCTTCATACATAAATTTAAGTACTCACACAACTTCTGACATCTTGCATGAATGTATATTCATGTAAATGTGTACTGCAAAAAATTTACACAGGTTAGTTTCTTGCCTCGAAATTTTCAGTAAACAAAGCAATATCTTGAATGCATAATTCGCTAATTCGTCCAAGAATTTATGCTCGAGTGTACGCTTTGTGGCAAACCTGTCGAATCAAGGGGCGCGGTAGACTCTTTGAACATTTGAGTACTAATCAGTATCGATCTGTACCTACGAACGTTCTTCTTGTCTTTAATCTTAGTCGCTAATTCTTTTTTACCTCAAAATTTTAAATAAGATGAAATATTTTCTATCCAAAAGTTTGCTTAAAATTGCTTGCTTTCTTCCATTCAGGTGTGAATTTTAAATGTGCTAATCTTATTGCAGTTTTTTATATATTACATTCTCATCGGAGAATGAATTAGATTTGTGTAAAATCCCCCCCCCATTTTTCTCAAATGTCTACATTTTGTGACCCCCTTAACCCGAATACATGTTTTTACGAATGTGTGTGTGTAGATTTTTCGTTTGTGAGCACGATAACTTTAGAAAGAATTGACCGATTGGATTGGCCTTTGGAATACTCTTTTAGTGTCCTAAAATGAAGGTCAAGTTCGTTAGCCAATGATTTTGGATAAAAATTCAAAAAGTTGGAGAATTTTGAAAATTTTTGAAACCACTGTTTCTTAAATTTACAGATTCTAAGTACGGATATTCGTAGTATTCAAAAAGTCGAACAATTTAACCCTAATTTATCCCCCTATTTTTAACCAGAATCATCTATGAAATTTTTCTGCATATAATACATACATTAACTGACTGAAAATATGTCAGCAACATTATACGTATGACCGTTAATTTTGTATAAATTAAATAATGATTAAAAAAGGATTTTCAAATTTTATACTTTTTTATTATGATAATAATAATTCAGAAAAATAGTTGCAGTTATTAAAAATGAATATAATATATAGGTGATATAAAAAACACTGAAGAGTTAATAATAAACGCCTTCCTTCAATTTTGATTAGCTTTATTTTTCCTGGTAGTGTGTTTCCGAGTAATTCGTAATTGTTAGATTAAAAAGACTTTACACGAAAGAAAAATAGTCGTACTTAGAAAGCAGGAACATGGGAAAGCATACGAAGGGGTGTGAAAATAAAGAGGGCGAAAGGAAATGAAAAAGAGAGGCGCGTGTGTTTTTCAAGCGTTGATAGGCAATCTCGTTGATTGCCAACTTCAAACGAACTGAGAAGTGAAGAAGAGAGGCGATACTTCGCAAGGTAAAATTTGAATCGTGTACAAATCCCTGAATCTTGAAACAATACCATTCCCGACATGTGTTTTATCTCCTTCCGTTTACAAAAATCTTCAGGACGTACGTACGTTTCACAATCACTCTTACATGCTCGCTCGGAAATTCTACCACCTATTTCTTTTATCATTCAACAAATAAGTAATCAAGTGCCAATCCTATACGCTAAAGAATTATAAATTGAAACTGCCAGAGTCGCGCGCTTTGCGCTCAAAGTTTAGCGGGGCTACGGCGTCCTGGTCGTCGCGCTTTGAAATATATGTCAATCGCGCGCTTCGCGCTTCGTTTTATATTTTTTTAATATACAAATTATTAAATTTGTATATATATGAAGACCTGAAAGCCCGACTTCCGGTCGGAGCTTTTGATTTGCAAGCACAAAACCTGTGAGGAGTTTCAAGATTTCAATTTAGATTATAAATTTAGTTTTCTTCAAAAATTAGAATGTCTAAAATAAAGTGTTTCCGCCCTTTCGCTTCCAATTAAATTGTTGTGACTAGAAATCGCGCTAAAATATTCTAAACAATGAATCCTAAAACGGAAGCGACGTTAGGATTTTTATTGAAATGAGATTCCGTTGTATAGGATAATTAATTATTCGAGGCGTCGAGAATTTGATCGAAGGTCAATCGATCTAATTACGTTCTATTATTTCGGAAGGAATGGTATTTGTTCTTGGCAGCTCCTGGTGGGGTCCTCTGAGGTCTGTGCTCTCGTCTTTAAGTCTGCCCTCAAGACTTAAGACAAATAATAAATAAAAAGGGTATGCACGAAGCGCGCTAAATGCGCGCACTGTAAGACGAGGTGCCAGAGTGACATTTGAATGGAAGGGCAGATCCTTTGTACTGTACTTGGTAATCTGATACCTGAAAATCGTTCTCAAAATTCACTTATTCCAACATACGAATTCTCATTTTGCTGCTCCAGATTCCCTCAGGTTAAATGAAAATATCATCAAAATAAAAACACGATTTTAAAGTTACAGAATGCATTTACTGTTATAACACACAGCCCGTTAACAAACAAAAAATTTTAATCACAAAAAATATATAATTCCACTGAATTCCATGTTATTTTATTCCTTAAATAAAAAATATTTTAGAATTGCTATTAATACTTCAAATTTAATTCGCCGAATTAAAAAAGTACTTTAGAAATATTAAAGATAAATGTTCAAAGCTGAATAAAAATTGTATAGAAATTTAATCTCAAGTGCAATTGAAGTATTTATATTTTTGTATCTATTGTGTTGACGTATATAAATCAGTGGAAAATTGACTCTTGGCTTGTGCATTCATTCAGAGAGTTTAAATTAGAAACGAGCGGGTTGAGAACAGTTTGCTGGTGAGCGGCCATTTTTACGTTTTGTGGAGGCTCTTTGTATTTTGGTGAGACATTGCAGGTCTGCCCAACACTCAACTCATTATACCACTAATTATTCATAACGCTAGGAATTATTCTGATAAAAATACTCAATTCCCACAGTGTACCCAGTACTCTTCTTTTTCTTCTTATTTCTCTCTCTATCCCACCCCGAGACCTCGTTTCTTCATCAAGCTTATCTAATGCCAGCCTCATTGAATGAAACAATTAACCAAAATTTTCTTCTTATAATGAAAGACTCTTCAATGTGATTGGTATATATCAAAAATGGCTGATACTATCGACTTACTATTAGGTATTGGAAAACATTTCACTGCTTGCATACTGGGTAATTGATTTAAAGTCGAGACATTTCAATGAATGTCGAATTGAAACGTTTTTAACCCAGGAAATAGATAACGAGGATAAAGATAAAAAATTTTACCGTGGAATGGAATTGTGTCGATTTATAATTGAGATTGAGAATCTGTACTAATGAAGTAATCATATTATAGATACGTATAAAAAAGTTATAATTGTATTTGAATCAATCATTGTTGAAAAATA
The DNA here is from genome assembly GCA_032275165.1 of Synergus magnus. Lineage (NCBI taxonomy): Eukaryota > Metazoa > Arthropoda > Insecta > Hymenoptera > Cynipidae > Synergus > Synergus magnus. Next base: position 17,904,637 of record JAUESH010000015.1, read on the forward strand.
GATAACGATTTAAAAGTTTCGTACTCTTTTAGACTTACGGTCTCTAATTGAAATAAATACAAATGTGTGGCTAAGTTTTAAGAAGGGTCTGTATGGGTATGGCAATAGAATATAGTTAGAAGAGGCAGATGGTTCAAGTCAGAAGTGTTTTTCACAAATTCGTCCGAAATCTGCACATACAATGGTCAGATCTCGAGGAGACAAAAGTTTATACAACAAAAGTGTATCGATTTTCAGTAACACGATCTTGAGTGGCCCTCTGTTAAGTGATAGCCATAAATGGCGTGTTAAGTGCTCGTTTCACGCTACATTGATACGCCTATTAATTTACTTCAGCCTCCTGACACAAGGGTCGGTAGCTCAGCTTCTCTAACCTCGATGCCATAATAACGTCTTAATGATGTCCTTATTGGAAAGCATTCCTTTTATGCATTCTTATGATGTAACGAAATTGCAAGAAGAACCAATATTGGTTATTATAGTCCTATACTAAACCTCAAAGGAAATAAGCATGAATTATCTTAAATGCATCTTTGTTGAAAAATTAACTTAATATTACAGTTTTCATATTTATACAATTCGACTTAAGGCCATGTATAAGTTATCAGATCCCTACATTTATTGGGACATCGATTTAAAAATTTCTAAAATTAAAGGAAATATACTAAGGTACGTTTATCTGGTCCTAAATTTTTATTAAAACCAAAAGAAATTCAAAGTCTTTTTTTATAAATGTAAATATTTAGGACCAGATAAACGTCCCATATTTTTACTTTAATTTTAGAAATTTTCAAATCGATATTTTAATAAATTTAAAAATTACATTGCAGGGATAAATGCCGGTAAGGTAGGGATCGGATAACTAATACATGGCCTTAATACGGGGAAATTTTAGATTAATCTCCTGTAATTTATCACTATGAAGTCAGTTAATTTCTTTCCGAGAGTACGTAAAGTACATGTAATAAAGACGCAACAATAAAGTTCGTATATTTGTAGGGACAAGTTATTAATTATTTAAATTATTTTAATTCATACTAAAGGGAAGCAGTCATTTCTCTCAACACTTGCCCAATTAATTTGTCAAATAATTTGTATTTTGAAGAACCATTTGTCTCCTTTTCAATGTAATATTACCTAAATACTTCATTGTAGTATTTTCACATTGTAGAAAGTGGATTTAGTAATGTCACCATTTAGTATATTACCATCTACCACAACACATTTTCCATAAAATCTGCTTTGAAATCCTTCACATGTGCATAATCATGCATCAATAATCATATGTATGATTTTAAATCATATACGTGTTACAATAAATGAAAAACTCTTCGATAGATAATACTTCACCTAACATTTTTTCATTTCTTCTATTATCTGGGGTTCTCAACACCAAATTTTTTATGGAAGACTCAAAAAGTAAAAAACTTTAAACCATGTAGAAATTTTGTTGTAGCGCCGATTGGGAATGGATCGGGCGACCACTGGTAGGAAATAAAACGTCTCGCCCGATATGGGCCCGATCTGGCGGTCGAGTTATGGAAGCGCCATCTTCTGGGTTTAATCTGAACCCGAACGGGTCCCGATCGGGTAGCTAGGGCGTTTTATTTCTAACCGGAGCCACGTCGGCAAATTTCTGCACAGAGATATATCAAATAAAACAATAATGGACATATGGTAGATCCAATTATCGTTGATTTGACTAAACATAGGAACATTTCATCTAACTAGAGTTGCATGGTTGGTTTCTAATTTATAGGTTTTAACTCTAAACAAAACAGTTAATTTCTTGCATAGACGTACAAGCAATTATTTCGGTATGGTTCATTAGAACTTCGTTCATCAAGTTCTTTTTTATGCTTAAACTGTTCTTCAGCAACACGAAATAAAACATATATAACAACTGTCAAAATAGTCATTACTGATTCCTAATAATTCCCGTGCAGTATGGAATACACGACCTGACCGAGCCCAGACCTGAAAACCCGACTTCCGGTCTACAGTCAAAGGACCAAAATGCATTTACATATTCGATTGGTTAATCCTAGTCATTGTTGAATAAAGCCTGATGATATATTTGAGCATGCTGACAACGAATCTTTCAAAGTGCGTGAATTTTACTTTTTATGTGCTAACGTTTACCAAGAATTAAATAGGTTTAAAATTCTGAAATAAATTGTACGTAAATTTTCAAAATGTTAGCTTTAAAATGCTACCTAAAATTTTTTTAAATGTTGAATAGACACAAATTCCCGAGTAGAAATTTTGCTGTGGCCCCGGTCGAGACCAGGGGTAACTCTGATCCCGATCGGGCTCCTTTGAGAGTACCTCAAAACTGTGTTTTTGTTCCTTTAAAACAATAATATTTCTTTTTCTAGAAATCGTGAAGACACTCTTGTGACACTGACTCTGCCAGATGACCTTGCAAGCCAGATTACAAACTATGAAACAATTCTCCACTTACCATGAGGTGGTGTGTGTTGAGTCGGACTATGTTGATGGTGATTGGAGACAGCAGTACCCGGAAGTACATGTTGCGCATGCGTCGCCGGATGCACATTGAGACCAGGAGATGATTGAAGTTGACCCGGTTGATGTACCTGATGGTGAGGTACTTGATGTGCTGGATGGGGATGGTGAGAGGGCAAAAAGGCGGCCGCAGCGACGGCAGCATGGGCATTGAAATAGGCCATCCTCGAGGCCGTTAGGTTCCCCAGGTTCCCCAGATTTCCCAAGTTGCCCAGATGGGTCGTCAGACTCGGCATGTAGTCCCATAATTTATGGTGAGGTGCGGTTGGTGCGTACGAAACCGCAGAAACTCCAGCCGGTGGCGAACTTTGAGGCGATCCACGATCGGTACCGCTACCGTTGCCGGTACCGTTCAAGCCGAGCAGCTCCTGGATCGCGAAAGGTGATCGCTGCGGCATCTTTGTTAGCTTTGGATGAATCGTGATTGCTTAAATCAACATCGCTTGTTAAAAACTGATAAAATCCCTCGTACTCCGGCAGCTACTTTCTCAGTAGGTCCGGAGTTATGATTGTTGGTATCTTTTCCAAGAGTAATTTCATTTCTAATATTAAATTCTAAATTAATGCTTCAACTTTAATTAGAACTGATTATTTTACTAGTCAGGAATTGTTACCAGTATTCAGAATTGCATTATTCGAGTGCAAAGAGAGTCAGATCCATTGTGCAAAGCCACAAATATTGATACACAGACACATAAGCCTTCAATCTTGTTTGCTTCTAAGTGTTTTCGTAAATCTCCATTTTCGATGTAAATTATTTAGGGGGAGTGCAGAAAAAGCCGTTGGAAAGTGTTGAATTGAACGTCGGTGCGACGGCTGGGGGATGCAGTCAAGCGTCTTTTTAGCAAGCGACGGCAACTCGCCGACCCTCCGTAATTGCTCAAACGGGATTATTTGTTCACTGCCTTTGATCCGTCGCTTTCAACTTGATGCTGCATGCAAAAACTACGCTACTTGTCACGTTTGAGATCTTCTTTCGTTGATTGGTTGGTTTCGTTGTAATCAGGTACAGAATTTGCGGAAATTCTTATTAGGTTTGCCGCTGTTTTGATCGTTGCTACTTCTCTATTTATTGTTTACCAGGAAGGTGGGCCCAGATTCCCGGTTTCTTCAAGGGAGGATTTATTTTAATCGGAGGATACAATCATCAAACTACCTCTTTGTTGAATTCCAAAACATGACGAGATATATTCCAGTATTGTCTGGAGGATCCTCCAAAGATTGACGTATGCTTCTCGAGTAGATTTCTGAAGAGAGCTGAATGGCCTTGTTTTTGCCGCTAAGTGAGGTCCTCCAGGGACACCTGAGCCTTTCAGCGTTGCGAAAAGATCGTATTTCAGGGTCGAAGCTCCCTCGGTGTCCTACTCTCTTCACAGATTCCTCAACCCTCTGTCTTCATCACTGATCGAGTTCTCGAACCCGGAATTCCAAGCGAATAAGACAGCTTCTCTTCTTCGACCTTGGCACTTATCACAGCTTATCAGAACTACCCTCTAAACATCAAACTACCCTTTCCAAAGTACCAATACAACTTGTCACGAAGAGTACCAGAAATTTTGCATTGCCACAGAAAGTCAAACAAACAAATCTTGTCACAGAAACAGGGTGAAAATTGAAAACACTGATAGGATTGGATTTACACGCGCGTAGGATGGATTCGTTGATAGTGTTTGGTGCAGCGATGGGATACGATTAGATAAAGGCGCGAAACCCAAAAGGTCGTGTGTCCGTGTCGTAGTCGCGACGATGTGCAACTGAAGCCCCGTCACGTTGGGGTGGCTCGTCGTGGGTAAGGAAGGCAAGGCAAGGGAAGGCCAGGGCAGGGAACCCCCGGAAGCGGCTGCCTCAACCGGCTGGCTCTGCTCGTCGTGAGACGACAACCCGCGAACGCAGGGGTGGGGATCCCCTGTGTTAGCCGTAGTCGCATACATACAGGCGCCCACAGTCGCGCCTACTTTAGGCACCCGGTAGTGGCCGTCTCGCATCGCGGATTGGTCCGTTTTTTCAGACCAGCATCCGAGCAGACATAGCCCTATTTAAACCTGTAGGAGGGGTCTATCACCGACTACGCCTGTTGAGTACACGCCTACGACAGCACGTTTCACCACGCACAAATCTTTGGCTAAATCTTTCTCTCGTTCTCTCCTAACAAACCCTATTCCGTATTATCATCCCCCGTATATAATAGATATAATCCTCACATGCATATCCTAAGTACATGGCTCTGTTTCTTTTGCACAAGATTCAAAAAAATCTTTTGGGGCTTTATATCTGGTGTATATTTTATGTATATCATTATAGTTGCCCCAAATTTTTCCATTTTCATGGTTGGCCCAACCATATCTTTTCTCTCCGTGTATAATTTTATTGAAGTTTTCTTTTTAAGTACATTAATATTTCCTTTAACTCTATCCTTTAACTTTACACTTTAAGTTTACACCCTTATCTTTATCCTGTTAAATTTTTCCCTTGAACCAATTAAGTATATCCAGTAAGTGTAACGCCCTTATTATACACTAATAAATATATATTATAGCCCTTAAATGTAACTCTTTAGTACATCCCTTAAGTCAACCCGCTTAAATTAACCCCCTCAACTATATCTTTTAAGTCGTAAATGTACATGCTTAAAAAGAATAATTTAGTAATCTAACCCTTTGATTAAACCCTTAACTGTACCATATATAATTAAAATACTTAATTTAGATGAAGAGGAGAGTGGGGTATGGCGCCGGTGCAGGGCAGGGTGACCGTTACAAATAACCTCCCTGTTCTGATACATATTTTAAAACAAAAATTTTCTCACATCACTATTTTTCCATTTAAAAAAACTATTTCAGGCAAAACATTAAAATAAAAATCAACAAACAGGGACGTTATTTGTAATGGTCACCCTGCCCTGCACCACCCTACTCTCCTCTACTTCTATTTATATATGTATATATAATTAAGAGTTATAGTTAAGGAATAGTATTATATAGATCAAGTATAATATAAGCTAACTTAAAAAAAAACATTTGTCTAAATACTGCTTGTCCATCGTTTTTAAAATGATTATTGACAACTTTCCCCCAGCTTGCTTATCATTTTTTTTTGTTCCATAATTATTCCCATAACTCAATTTTTATTAATATTTTAGATATAACAAAATTCATTACAAAAAATTCGAAAATCCCAAACCGCAGGTCATTATTGCGATCTATTTTCCTTTTAAGAAACTCAAACTTGAGCTTCTTATTAAAAAATGACGAAGCTTTTTTAAACGTCCTCTTAAAGAAATAAATAAAGTAAAGGTATCAAATTTTAATTTTTAATACAAACATTTTTTTTCCATTATAAATGTCGTTGTCTTCCTTACCAGCTTCAGAAACAGTAAGAATCAGATATAGAATCAGTGAAGTCGATATTACGAAGTTTTGCGTCAATGTGAAACCGGTTTTCACTCAGAGGCTTTATTAATGACGAGGGAGTGGCCTGGGTATGAGCCAATCAGAAAGCGCCACTTTCTACCCTCATTGGCCGAAGCGTAAATCGATTTATAACTCGCCCCTCAAGTCGGAGGGGTGCAACAGTCGTCTTTCACGTAAGAGGCTTTAAGGTCTATTCTTGGTGGCGCGATGGACTTTATACCGCCAATTCCCGTACCCTTGGTGGTGGAAGTACTCAATGAGGGGAGGAAACTTATGTGTTATGACTTTCGCTGCATCCCCTACACCGAGAGAGTGCAGAGACGAGATTTTCCAAAAGCAATAAATTTCAAAATTGAGCCAGTTTTCCGGAAATGAGAGTTTTTTCACTCTCTTCCTCTTCTCCCTCTTTTGATTCTTCTTTCTCACTTCCCCCTGATTGTCTTACCGACGGATGGACCAGATTTTCGAGAGAATTTTATTAAACGTGATGGAAATGAAGGAGGAATCTGCACACTTCAGAAGATTTGGTAAAGCAGTCTATAGGACGATTTAGGAAAAGAGAGAAGAATAGTGTCTGAATTATACAATTTTTTTTAATCCAAGCACGTTCGTTCGTTTAAGGAAAAGTATATTATTAGGAGAGAAGAATAATTTTTGTAATATATGGGATTGGTTGCAGGAAAGCTTTAAATCATTATTGTTTTTGTGAAAAGATTATTTTTTAAATCAATTAAAGTATAATTCCAGAGATTCAGTCTTATGTAAGTAAACCATAATCAGAACTAATTAGAATTCTTATAACGATCTCTACTCATATTATTTATATAAAAATGGTTCTGTATTAATATTTATGAAATTCAATTTTTTTAAATAACTTTTCCACTGAATTTCTTTTAAAATGTAGTTTACATTTCTTCCTATAAATCATGGAATTCTAAAGTAACTAATCAAGTCACAGTTTCTCATCATATTTTTATTATTGATTCTGTCCGTCGCTCTTGACTGATGTGATTTTACGGGGAAAAAATTCCCATTTTGAAAGTGCATATTCTGAAGGACCACTTCGAATTCAACCCTATTTTCACCCCTGTTTGCTTCTTGCGATAAGAGTTTATTACACATTGTGAGTGGTAAGATATTTGCAAATACTTCTACAACTATTGTCTTGCTCTTCAAGTGACTCGTAGAAAGTTAAGAGCGAGAAGATGTTCGAGCAGAATCTGGAATTCAAATTCCTAAACTTAAATCGATTTTGTTTCAAACTTTAACTTAAAAATTTTTTGAGAAAGATTAATTTTTATATTCTAATTTTTACGATATAATATTGAAAAAGTTTTGAAATAGAAGAAAATAAGTACCCGCACTGTAAACTTAATTTTATGACAAATACTATATGCAATTCATGTCCGAAATTACTATAACACGTATTAATTTAATTTAAGTATTTTTCGCTTATAACATTATTTGCAGATCCATTGCGATTTAAAATCAGGATTTTAAAATTATTTTTTCGTCTTTTATATTCCTCACAAAAAAGTCTTCATGCTCTGAAAATTCACTTAAATGCTGTATAACCTTTGTGACTTTACTTAAAACAATTCACTCCACTTTTAAGAAAAGAATGGAGTCAAGGAACCAGAGTGAATCATGAAATTAGCTCTGATTCTATAGAAAATTCAAAAATAAAAAGGCGAAAAGTTCTTAATTGGTACTCTCAAAATGTCGGTTTTACCGTTTCTCGTGAAATTAGATGATTGATATAATTTTATGTGTCTGAAAGGTGAAATTCTTTAGAATACTAAAACGCTCAAGTACACCAAAAGAAAACAATAGTAAAATTAACTAGTTTTTTCATTCGCTCATGGAATTACAATGTAATTTTAGTTAAATTAACTAAAAATCTTGTTAATTTAACTAGAATTAAATAGGTATCACTTTTTTGGGTGTAGAACACAATAATATATTTCTATACGAAAATAAACTAAATTTTCCGGGAATTAAAAAAAATGTAATGTAAAGGTAAGTCGAAATTTTTTCTTCTTATCGTAAGAAAGATATTAAGGGCATATAATACCTTATACCATAATAGCAATTTACTTTTCCCAAGTTTACGCTTGCAATAATAAATATTTTCTGCCAAAACTAGGCCATTTACCTCCGTCTGTAGGAAACGGAGGTAAATGGCCTAGTTTTAACAAAAAATATTTATTATTGTGAGCCTAAAGTTGGGGAAACTAAATTTTCTCTTATGGTAATTACTACCACATGCCCCTAATCTTATTGCTTATTTATTAATTTATTATGTATTTATAAACATAGCTAAAAATATTTTTCAAATTATTTCATCATTAAATTCTCTTCTTCAATGATTTTGATAATCCAAAACCCGTTGCTTGCAAGAATGAAACCTGAAATAAAAAAAAGTAAAAAATGAAGATTTAATGATTTAATTCATAAAAAATAAAAGTTTATTTTAAAAAATCATAAAAAGCTTCATAAGGTTAAATCAATTCTCCTAATATATATAAATGTCCTCTTTAAAAAGCGTTTCCTAAAAGACTCAATGAAAGATTCGTATAAGATAATTTTAAGATGGTCTCGATAAATTAATTTCCCAAGTCGATTTAAGCAAATCCCAAGGAATATTAATAGAGGGTAAAAGACTATCGAGTTTGAATTTGAATACATATTTATACACGCTTAGATCTTATTACGAAAGATTACTTCGCTTCCTTCGGTCCTCAGATCCTCTTTCAAAGACAGTTTCGCCGATTCTTGCAAAATTGTTAATCCTCAGCTCTTCTCATTGCATCGTGCTTACAGGTTATCTTACTTTATCTTCAATCCTGACTCATTCTAGCACTGTCTTTCATGATCGTCTTTTTTTCTCTTTTCCTCGATTCGATCTACGCTACTCTCTGCTCTTTGTAAGCGAAAATACTCAATTCGGACGTTAAATTCAATTACAGCGTTCTTGATTAATCCTAAGTATCCTCTTTCGAAGAAAAGACATTGAGTGTTCCCTCTTTGTGACTTCCCTTTTCTATCAATCTTGTCCAGCAAGATTTAAACATGTCGCACTTATTAAAGGAAAGATAACTATGCGGGAAAAACTCGTGAACGTGAAAGGGAAAACTCCCTTTCACGTTAGTTTATTAATTAAAAATGTACATTTCTTAATAATAAAGAGCGCTTCATTTATAAAAAAACACCTCTAAATTATGTATAATAAGTGTCAAAACTAGGGATACTGATTGTTAAAATAAATGAATGTTTGTTTAGAACAGCAATATCTTTTATATTGCTATATTCAGGTAGTTTCTTTATACATAATTCATGTAGATACATTCAAGTTATATGAATACAAAATTAATACCGTAAATATTTTTATAT
>JAUESH010000015.1:17935313-17946268 GCA_032275165.1 Synergus magnus
TGTTTTAGAGCATAAATAAGATATTATATAGGTATTAGATAGATATTTGATAGAAAAAATATAAGATATATCAAAGAGCAAAAATAAAATTAAAAAATACATGTGTGTGAGTGCCGTAAAAAAATCTGGTTATTAGACAAAATTGGGTGGCTTACTATTGATGCTGGAATTAAGTAATTTTGTATAATACTGTTTCTTTAGAAAGTACGAGTTTAAGAGGTAGAAGGGATTGGTGACTGAAACTGCTTTAATTAAGAGATCCATATATATTATGTGTGTTATACATGTGTTCGCTTGGGCACATGGAATTGTACCTATAAGGTTTCTCGTTCGATCATCGAAGTTAAGCAGTGCCTGGTTCGATTATACTCAGATGGTTACCGTCGTACTCAAATTGATTCCGCACACGTTACTTTTTCTAATCTTCTAGTTTTAAACTAGTCAGCTTCTTCTTGATTTTAGTATTTAATAATAACAGCCTTGAAATTTATAAAAGAAGTAATTGGAGATAAATTTAAACAAACAAAAAATTTACTTAAAGAAGTATCACATATTTTCTAAATGATTCCTATGTAGTGGTCTGAGATTCTAGGTACATTTTACGGTAACCAAATTTTTGGAAGATTCATATAGAAATGAAGCATACAATACACGAAAGAATATTTTTCTTGAAAATTTTAAAACCAAATTTAAAGCGAGGTGCTAACTAGAGTCTTGTAAATTTTTTAATGATACCTGTAAGTTTTTCCAACAAAATACTTTTATGATTTAAAATGTTTGAATTGTTATAAGAGATATAAAATGTTTAATAAACTGGCATTTAAAAGATAAGTGAAAATTTATAGTGAGATGAATAGTTATTTTTAAATGAGGCTGCTACTACTTATCAATATATTTCATTTAAATCGTAAAATCTCTAAGGACTCCTTTTAACAAATAGAGAAAAAATAAGAGGTCTGTACATTTTACAAAAAATATCTGTAAATTTGAAAAATTACTGAAAAATCCTGTAAAAGAAGAATCATTTGTCAACATGAGTGACTTTTTCAACAGAACAAACAAGTCTTGATACGGCTATTACAGCTAAATGATTTTTATTATTATTATTGGATATTATTATTTTTATATTATTTAAACGAATTTAAACCAGCTGCGCTGATTTTTTAATCCTTTACCTTGTTGTAATATAAGACAAAATTATTTACCTCTGAAGTCGATTCTCCATCTCAATCCTTTGTTTCTATTTTCAGTAAAATACTACATAAATTCAATAAATAAGTCAAGAATTGGAATATAACTAAGGAAATAAAAAAAAATTTAAGATTTCTACGAATAGAATGCTAGAAGGGAAAGATCGAGGAATTGTAGATGTATCAAGGGTAGCATCCCTTATCCCTCTTACGTATCTTTTAGCTGTTAGCAGAACCATCAGCTCGAACCCTCATTCGTTCATTCGATTTCTTCTCCAAACGGAAATGGCTGAGCAGCCATTCGCTCGAGACTTCCGACCGACTGGAGGTAGAAATGAAGTCTCTTTGCATGGAGGGCAGAAGACGAGGGAAGCTCACGAAGAAATTGCCGTTCGCTCAAAATTGATAATATATTCGATAATGGCAAGCAGCGGAGGCCGATAATCGCGTAAAATAAAATACCACAATTTTATTGATATTGGTGATGAGGCGGTTGTCCCGTTCACCTTACCCAACAGTGTTCCCCATTAAACGGATAGAAGTAACTTGTAAAATTTACTCTTTATCACTTTTATTTTTTGCAAAATGGTATCTTTTCTATTTTAATAATAATTTTTACAGAATACAAAAAACAGGACTTATAAATATTCGGGTATTTGTTTTTTGTCCATAAAATTGGTTTGGCATGGAAAATCAGTTCCATTGATGAAGCGATTACGATTTAAAGTACTCGTTAATCATACCTTTTACCCCAACTTTGGAATGAAATTTCGCTAAACCTTCTTGGGGTGCACTTTTTTCTGCCAGCGCCATTTTGCCGGCTTTAATTTCAGGATCCAATCAAAATGACTCACACGACTTCGTAAGGCAACCCGAGTCCCACCCGGAGGGCACAGTAGTTAAGAGTGATGCAATTACGTCAACGCTAACGAGCTAACTCTCGATAGAAAATGGCTGTATGCTCTGATGGCTCCAAACAGTTAAGCCATTACACTTTGCTTCGTTTTTTTTCTTCCCTCTTTTAAGGAAATCGCTATCGTCATGAGAAAGCTCAATGACTTATAGAATCGACGTTGCCTATCCAACCAATTTTTTTAAATCAAATAAAATTAAAGCAATACAAATATTCTAAAACGATAGGTGAGTCTCATGTTCGCCAACTATATGTTACAATTTTTTCATAATAATTTCACAAGTTTTTTTAATTAACCACGATGTCAGGCTCGATTTCTCTAAAGAAAGGATCCATTTGGAAAATTGCTCAAATTGCTATCAGCAATTTTTCGAGAGTCACGAGGACATCGAAGAAAGATAAGTATTATTTTCTACCCACCGAAGGTCCAAAGCGGAAAAATCGTTTTGTCGACCGTTGGCCATTGTAGTATCTCGAGAAGCGTAAGGGCATTTCATCTTGCCTTCGAGCTTCCTTCCCAAGACCTTTTTGCAAAGAACTTATCAGGGTGGCTTTGCTGAATGCTTGTCAGGGCCAGAAGACATCTTTTGTAGCAAGTTAGTGGTTCGGAGAAAATTGTGTGTTGTACACTTCGATATCTCGCGAACGAAAGCACCCTCGAACCCTCCTATACTTTTTTTCACTAACAAAAGAACTATTAAAAATTCTGTTAGGAGACTTTTATTGTATTGAATTAAGTATTCATTTTGATTCAGTTTTCATTCATTTTTAACATAATTATTTTCAAGAATAAGAATAGTTTTGCAAGTTTTTTCATAAATAAATTAGCATAATTCTAACGGAAAATCAGTAAAAACTTCTGTGGAGTTTCAAACATTTTTTTGAAAATATTGAAAATTAGGGTATGATGGAAATAAAACTAGGGATATAATTTTAATTAAACTTTTGCTTTCTGTATTCAATGACACATTTTTTTAAATATAATTTATTGTTATCGAATTCAAGACTAACTTATGATTACTCGTTCGCACCAGCACCCTTTATGACAAAGACATTAGGCCTGTCCAGTTTTGCTTCACTATCGTATAAACAAATGACGTTACATAGCCACACATATACTGTTCTTAGAACATAGAGATTACTTTTTGATTTAACATTTATTCTACGAATTAAACCAACAGAAAAGTAAAAGTTTTTGCTGTATTTGTGTGTCCCGAGTCAAAATTTTAGCACTTTTTTGGAGGATACCGCTGTCACAAAAATTAATCTTGAGATCGCACTAGACTGATATTCAGCAATTTTTTTTTTAAAGAAAGTTAGCTTTCTTGCGTGAATTTGAATTTTGATTTTGATATGAAAGATGAGTACTATTGCATTTTATGCATAATTTTTTCATCTGGAGAGCAGGGTGATAATCAATCAGAATTTTAAATTGCCTGCCGTGTTGACACCTTGAGAAGTGTGAAAGAAACATTGTTTTAAGTAGTAATAGCAGTAGTAGTAAGACAATTGTGGAGGAGTAAAATTCGGTGATGGTGGGGGATTGCTGGCCGCCATCAAAGGGGTCCAATTCGGTTCGATCCTCAGGTATATACGGAAGCGAGTCGTAGACTGCCCCTAAAGAGGGCTAAAGTAGGTCGAAAAGGGTTCAAAAAAGGACATAGAGGGTTAGGCAGGCCTAAAGTAGGTTCTATTTGGAACTACGCAGGGCTTAAATAGGGCTAAAATTTCGTTACACGCGTGATTTTTTGCGATCCTACTATATCTCGAGAATATGTATAGATAGATTAATGAAATTTGGTAGATTTATTCAACCCTATAATACCTTGATTCTGTCACAAGAGTTTATCAAAATATTAGTTTTTATATTTTTTATGCACACTCATCGTCATATATGATTTCACATTGAATTCAATTGTTTTCAATGTAAAATCCTAGTGACAAATGTTAAGGCATATATGACGATGAGTTTAGTTTTATATTTTTTTTTAAATTGATTTTTCAAGTATAACGTGTGTCGATATGAACCGATCGTCCTGTAAGACTAATATATTTCATTGAAAAATAAGAAATTTATGGTTATTTATAATTTTGTAAAATTGATTTTTCAAGTATAACTGCACGAGGAACTAAAGTGCTTATTCAATGAGCACCAGAGTTGATGTAACTTCACAGCTAGTTTTAATTTTGAAGGGTTTGAGAGTATAAGTTTATTTACCAAATAACACAAAAGGGGGGAGGGTGTGAGACTTCGAAAATAAACAATTTGTTTTAATGACCCTCATCATTTTCACTGATAGACTAGGTAGTAGAAGAATACGACACTAATTTCCATTAAATGTTTGCTTATTCCAATGCAGAGATTTCCATGGAAAAAATGAAAATAGACCTTTATTTATTGAGTATAAAATAACATTAAGATGTAAATGAAGTCCTAAATGCAAAATAGAATTCTACATTTCCCATTTGAATTTCTAAATTGCTCTGTGACAACAATTTGATGGCACAGAAGGGCGTAGGTGTGCGGTTTAGTAATACAGTCATTATCCGAGAGATTTTTAATGGCATATGTATGACAGGGGTTTTAACGTGGTAGTCTCAAATTCCTCAGACTCCATATGTACGCAGAGGGTCCGAGATAAAAATGTCGGCTGCTTTCGGTTCATACAAAGGCGGCTATATTTTCATAATGGATTTATGCGCATATGTTAAGATCGACCCATTATTATTTCCTGGTGAAAATCTGGCTATGTATAAGTCAGTATATTTTTATTGTAGTCGTGTGGACTATATACATGAAGAAATATAAACGAGTGTGCGCACGAGGGGCTCTGCGATAATGGCAGGTATCTATCACTCGTTAAGAACCGTCGTCGCTTCTAACGTACCACCGCCATCAAAACGGGGTGGAAAGAAGGCATTGCGCCATTTTGAAACATTCACAAACTCACTTTATATTCATCTCTTATACAAGAATAAGAGGATTATTTTACAACTTATTGATTAGAATATTTTTCAGATTACGTTCTGGAAAGATGTGAATAATTTCATGATATTGAATCATTATTTTCAAGATTGATTAATGAGATTGAAATTGGATGCACTTGTGTGTTAAAATAAAGTTTTAATTCATTTTCATTATAGAGCAAGCTTTTAAATTTCAGACTGGCCTGACAGATCTGTCCCTGACTTATCATTTTTCACTTCCATGCAATTTTATTATTTTTATTTAATTAAGTTAATTATTTAATAACCCGTCGACTGTAAAAGTTTAAATAATAAAAATGTCATGTCTCTTATATTTCACACATTAACAATGTTTTTTTCTCAAATTTTTTTGATATTAGTATCATGATAGGAAGAAATAATATCCGAGCTCTAATCAAACCCAATTAATATGATCCAAATAAATTTACTTGGATCAAGTAAATGGTTTTGTTGAATAGGGCCAAGTAAATGCGTTTACTTGATTCAAGAGCATTCCTTTTTCTGTGTGGGAATGTGCTAAGGACAATTTGTTGACTTTAAGCAATAATAAATTAAACAGGTGTGACATTTACTAATCTAAAATTTGAAGCACTGAAAATTGAAAAAAAATTAAACATTATAATACTCCTAAAGTTGAAAGTTTAAAACTTCATTCTTTTAAATTTAACTACTCAGAAAATAAGCAATTTTAATTTCGATGCCTTATCCCGTGTAGAAATTTTGCTGTGGCTCCGGCCGGGCCCAGATCAGGGAATCTGGCCCCAATGGGGTCCAGATGAGGGGATTTCAGACCGGGCCCAGACCTGAAAGCCCGAATTTTCAGGCCGGGGCCCAATCGTGCCGTGTGTTTCATCACCTGTCTGAGCCAGGTTTGAAAATTTCGACACGGGATATGTCAAAATAAAGAATTCAATAGCTTCCAAAGTTTCAAAACCAGTAAAAAAATTTTCATTTACTTTTTAGAATTCAAAAACTTCATTTAAGCAATTGAAATTGCGAAATTACAATTTGAAATCGGTTGAAATTAAAATTTTTAAGTGTTTTGAATCTCTTATTGCAAAATTTAAATTCGTAAACTATTAATATATTTTAATTAATTGTTATCAATTACCCAAAATATTAATTTAAACAAGCGTCTGCTCACGAACAAGCTTTCGTGAGCGGAAAATTTGTTCATGACGAATGTTTGGTGATTAAAAATAAAGGAGTTTCCGAAAGTCATATAGAAATAGTTTTTTGACAAAGAAAAATGGTACGGGTAGTGTAAAAGGGTTAAATAACGGAAGGCGTGGATATGCTCTTGTGAGTGCTGAATTAAAAGCCCTTTTGTCAACAAGCTCTATTCAAGAGTCAAATAAACTGTACCGCCTTCAGCAAGTTCGCCCATAATGCATTTTTTCTGGACTATATGCATTCCAAACAATGCAGGAATAAATTAAAGTTTGTACTTGACTTCAAAAAGTCACCCCCTGCATTAGAAAACAATTCGACCCTTTTAATAACTAATTTAATAATACAATTTCTTTTCAAAATTGATACATCCTATGAAGATTTATTACCAATTTAAATTTATTTATTTGTTTGTACTTGGTTCAAGAAACATAATCTATAGCATAAAAAAGTTGAGCATAAAACTGAAGAGTAACTTGCTACCAGGAAAAAGATGTTCTTTACAAACACAATTTTTGTCTGCAAGAGAGTTATAATAATCATCGTGTAATGAAAAAGCAGCAAAGGAGCTTATGGGTGAGTGGTAACACGACCAGGGTAGTCCTTGCTTTTCGAATAAAGTCTGAAACTAGTCAAATTTGAAAGGAATAATGGTTCTCCACGAATCCGGTAGCATAAGCACCCGAGGCGAGGCTCTTCTGCTCTTTTCCGGCGTCGCCATTTTATCATTAGGGTTTCAATCCCGAAGTGTAAGTCATTTATACCCCCGCTAGTTTCAGCAGCCCTAAAAGGGTTTATGCTGGTAGCACTTGAAAGAACCCTTTGAAAAACATTTTTCTACTAATGGCTCCCGGGCCTTTGGCGAACCCTCGAAGCTGTTTCTAGTCCAAGTATATAGATTCTTTCTCGTCTCCCTCGGTGTCTCCAAATCCCCTCAGAAATAATTTCCTATGTGCAGTCACGTGGTACCGTAAAAGCAAAAGCAATTGCGAAAATGTACGCTCGAAAAATGTAGACGTCTCAACTAGAAAAAAGCGAATCGGTCCGATGAGTAGTCTTACCCTAGAGAGAATGAAGCATTGAGCAGATGCTTCATTTTAAAAAGTGTACCTCTCGTTTTTTAGAGTTTTAACAAAGAAAAACATTTTTTTGTTAGGAAGAGAGAATAAAAGTTTAACGTTCTTGTTAGAATATATCATTAGGGTGTGTCAAAAATGACAAAGTATTAAAAAAACAATCACATCTCGAAAATTGTTGTTCCTTTTAAAAAAAAAAAGGAAAATCCCTAAAAAATGTTATTCCAATTCGATGATGCCTTGTACTCCCGCAGCGCTCTAAAAGATTGAATACTAAATCTGCCCTCTAAATATAGCTCTTGTTTCTAGTTAGATTCATAACACTTATTACATATATAATATATCACATTTCAAAACGTATGTTTATAAACCTAACTAGAAAGAGGAGCTTTTATGAATTTTATTTTAGATACAAAAAAGTGACAGGTGACTTATCCGAAATGCAATTACGACTATTTTGTTTTGAGGGGCAGAAACATCCCCGTTATTGTTGAATTTAGAAAAAATAATTGAATTCGACAATATTAGATTCATTTTTTACAACAAATTTGTTCCCTTTAACAAATTTGAAATTAGTCCTTCTTAAATGACATTTTTTAACCTATATTCCATTTTTTAATATTATGTATAACTTTACTAGAGATTTTAGAACTTATGAGAGTTTTACAGATTATCAGAACAAATTTATTGACATGGTTAAAATGTTTTTTGTACATAGGATCATGAATTTTGGGGGGCCAGGGGGTATGTATGGCAAAAGTACACGATTGTTCACGAGGGAGTCCGGAAGGGAGGGGGGAGGGGGGTTCGTTTGAGAATCCATGTGGACACACGTCCCTCTAAATCTGCGAAAAATATAGTACCTTGTTTAAACTTACGTTCTCATGTAAAGTTAATTTTCAGCCAATTTTTATGGTTTATTTTATTCTTGTTCTCTCTTTTATTATAGTCTTATTTTCTCTTAGATATACGATAAATGCGAAGACCCTTTACTGATGTCTACTACTTTGATCGCAAGAACCAATTTTTGACATTTTTTTTGGTCTTTACAAATGAATAATTAAAATCCCTCACAATAATATATCAGGGTGTGTCAAAAATGACAAAGTATTAAAAACCAATTAGATTTTGGAAATTCTTGTTCCTTAAAAAAAAAAGAATATCCCTAAAAGAATTGAACCCAGTCCGATGATGCCTTACATTCCCGCATTGCATAAAATAAACCGCATAAAATAAACCAAAAATTTAAAATCGTCTAATTGCATTTTCAGTCTAATAGTGCACTTTTCCTCCTATTCAGATCGAGTCTCAGAGGAAATTTCGGAGTACCATATAACGTAGTACGGATATCCTATGTAAATGACTCTCAGAAATACGCCTGGAAATCGTGTAATTCGGCTCGTTAGTTCGTTATTTAGGCGAAATTCTCACGATGCAGATTAGAAGGTCCCATCCGCGGGAATTGAGTGCAATTTGATATTTAAATATGATAATCACATTTTCCCATCGCGGCCGCCATCTCTACGACGCTGCCATGTTGATTTTTGCACGGTCGGCATATATACTCCCTGAATAAAACGAGACTTCATTTCCAATTCTGAAAAAAAAGGCGTCATAAAATCGACTTTCAAAGAAACCTCCCTTACAAAAATACCTTGCAATTAAAAATAAAATCCCTCTCATTCACCATCTCTTTTTTTACCATTTCTTCCAATTTTCTCATAATTCTCTTTATTCCTCGAGACTCTAGTCGCAGTTATTGCGATTGTCCCCACTTCCCGCTTTGATATCCCCACCCGTTAATACACCCCTAAAGGGCTGCTATACACAAAGCACACATCTACCCCATTAAAGTACAGCCCCCCCTAAAAGTCGACATCACCTCCTCAGGCACGCATTTCGCGCCAAAATCGCATTCAGACCAGAATTCTGCGATCTCGTAACGCGAAGCTCATTTTCTGAAAAAATCACCATTGTCTCGGAAAACTGGAAAACAGTAGGCGGCACGTCGTCCCTTTCTGCAGGTACATTTTCTGCATTAATTAAAAGCTCCAGCCTCCGGGCCACTGGTGGCACGGCCATCTTGGCTGGCGGCACGCCCCTCGTTCTTTGTTTTCGGATTTTTTTAATGATTTCTCCTTTGCAAAGAGCATGAGTCTGCGAGAGCCTAGATAAAAATATGGTTGAAAGAGAGAGAAGAAAAACATACATTCAGGGTACCAACCTCCGCCCGGACACAGAGAGCGCATTAGCGAAAGATTGAGTATGGGTGCACTTATGGGAAGACTTTCAATGTGTGGATGTGTACTTTTGCAGGTATAGGCGTTAATCATCGTGAAGGGGTTTGCACAGAAAGGCAAACACCAATGCGAACCATAGTTTTCAAAATAGTTAGTGATCGCCTGATACACCCTTTTTTCTCTTTCTTCTTTTTTTTTTGCTTCACGTATTAGTTTGCATGCACTGGCCAAAGAGTGCCAGTCGCAGTAGCGTCAAGTTACGACAGAGAGAGGCCACTTTTTCATTTTTATATTCATCCTCCTCCAATCGCAGCCAGCCACATTTTTTGGTACGTTTGTTGCAGTTTTTTTCCTTTTTCTGATTTGACTTTTCTTTCTGATCTCCTTCCTATATCTAGTCTTGCATATCTCACGATTTTTATTCAAACTTCAATGTTGAAAAGTTTCTTTTCAGATACATTTGCAATTTTATTCTTTTTCGATTTTTGTATTCTTTTTGTTTATCTATTCCTTTTGTATTTTCTTCTTTTGGTTTAAAGATTGAAGATAGAAAGTGTGAGGAAATGGAATGTAAATATCAGAGTACTGCATTTAAAAAGAATGGCGAGATTTTTCTTTTTTGTTGATGAATGACGAGTCTTCGAAATTGCAGAACTCTGCGTAATTTTTGAGGTGTAAGAAGTGTAAATGGATTTTAAGCTTGACGAGTCTCTGATTAAAACATCGTTAGCGCTTATCCGCATTTTGGGGTCCTTAGCTCTCGTTCCACTCTCGCATTGAAGTTAACCGTTGAGTAAAATTGCGGGAATTAATGAAAACAGAGGAAACGATAGGTACATCAGATTCAGAATTAGATTTTAACGATGGGAGTTAGAAAAAGTTAGAACATTTCTTGGAAAATGGCATTAATTACTAATAAGTTCACTGTATAATAATTTTATAATATATAAAAGAATTGAGAGGGCCTTATTAGCGCCTTTTTATTAAAAGGGCTCAGAAAAGCTATGTCCACACGGGAATCACGTTACATGTTGCTTTTCCAAATTCGAAATTGAACCCGGATAATAATTTTAGTAAAAGAAACCAAATTTATTTGACTGGCATGAATCAAACTTCAATGTGCCACATGTATAAACTTCACGAAGGATATTTCATGTATTATAAAAAACATTTCATAGAACGTTTATAACGTAAGAAAAAATTTAAATTGAAACCCGGAAGAGATTGTCAAAGCTCCTCACTTTTTAGATCTGTTTTCTAGTCCTAGAATTTTGTTAAATCAGAGAATAATCAAATTGCACTCAGAAAAAAACATGGTTTAAATCAAAGCTTTTATTTTAATAATTCAAAGTAAAAATTTCTTTATATTAAAAAAAAC
>JAUESH010000015.1:18022874-18042424 GCA_032275165.1 Synergus magnus
CGTGATTATTTTGTTTTCTTTCTCACAACTTCAAGTCATTCCAATGCCAATCAGGTTTGCAACAACAATGCATATGAGATTCTCGAGACATTTCGTTATATCACTTTTTTTAGAAAGGATAATTATTGCAACTGCTTACTAAATCAATTAATAAACCAGTCGACACGGTTTAATTAATAACTCCTTACTAATGCAGCCTGCATCTCGCATAATATTGTGACGTACATTGTGAACGACACCTTGAAGGCTTAAAGGAAAGAGAGAGCGCTGGCCAAAAAGAGGTGCCAAGATATACTGAGTGTCCATTGATAATTATTCATTCGGTCCAGCCCTCGACTGGAGATATCCATCTTAAAACCGTCCACCAGGAGGTAGGTGAGAGGTGTTCTGGTCCGATACGAAATCTCGTATGTCGGTTCAAGACTAACGCAGGAAGACTACGAGTGAGAAGGAGTGAGAATGAGACTGAGATGGAGAGAGAAAAAGGAGGACAAAATGAGAAGGTAAGAGATAGAAAGAGCTTAATGTATGCGCGCCGAGGTCCCGCCAAGCGATAATTGCCAGCGAGCTGCAGTCACGTCTCAATGCTTAGTCGCTCTCGTATTGAGCTACCGGCTGCTGAACTGACTTCACTGCAGCCTGAACCACTACAGCACGTCGGCGGGTGGACATGGTGAACGCAAACGCCACGCCGAGAAATTAAAAGTCACCCGACCAATCCTCGTCGAAACGATCTTCGACTGCAAGATAGGACTAAGTATATGCGGCTACAACTTCAATGCACGTACATACGAGTTCATTCGCTGCTCACGAATATCAGCGACAGCGCAGATGCGTTCGTGGAACGCGTCAGGTCTGGTAAAAATATAGCGCGCAAGTAACATCGCAGCGCGTGAGATACGAAAAGCAGAATGCAAAGGACGAGAGGGTCCAGATTAAGGGGTCTGATAATCCTGAAATGAAATTAACGGTCGAATATCGTTAATTGCTGATTATAATGTCAGCTTCTCCGAGTCGAATCGAAGGTCGATTTCTGTGTATTTCCCCGAGGACCCTGAGAGATTTTAACCCAAGGTGGGAGAAAAAGGTTTTCAGGTTTTTTATATTGGGATGAGTCATTGACATTTATTTGATATAGGGATTTTAGTTGAAAGGCTAATCAATTTTTATGTTTATCAGTAATCAAGACCACGAGAAGAGCAGAGCACTCTGTAATCCAATCCCTTTTTATAATTGACCTAAAACTCTGGAAATTCTTTAACTCCTAGATTGAGCAGTGAAATATGAGGATTCAGATGAATTTCAGAAAAAACCTTGTTCATTACAAAATGTATCGTTAGTCTGAAGATCTCCAATCTATTTTACTGTTTTATACTCCCTTGGAAGTAGTCACTATACTAGCTTCCTAATCCATCGACCGACACGATCTACTGCATGATTCAGCGCAAATCCGAGATGCAATCATCAGTTTGGCTCAATTCTTTAAGTCTAGAGTTTGGAAAAAAGCATCATCATTCCATCATCTAAAGATTTCCTCCCTCTATCTAATTCAATTAGTAAAATCTAAAGTATATTATTACACGCTCTTCAAACCAATCGAAAAGCTTCTAAACATTCAGTATTTTCCATTTGTCACTTTTCACTCTTTAATCATCCAGTCTACAAAGAAGAGACAAGTGTTTCCATCGTACAAACATGTTAGAATGATATAGTGTCTGACATAGGTAATTCTTCAGCGACCCTGAACATTTATTATCCCGCATCCTTAATAATATTGGAAATATTAGCAATTTAAAAATATCACTGCATTTTCTCTACTGTACTTATAGTTTTTCATCTGCATCCAACGACTCAGTTGTCACTATAAATAAAGAAGACACCTCGTGTAAACGCATTACAAAAGCGAAACATGAAGCACGATTATAGGTCGAAAGTTTTCCTTTGCAGGGTCGACAATATTTACGACACTCGACGAGTAATCTCGTCGCCATTGTGTACGTAAGTCATAGGAACTGGTAGGTATCTACGTCGCCAGAAGTGGCATGAGAGGGAAGAGAGAAGCGCATTAACGGGAAAGTGCACGACGTGTGTACGTAAAGCGTCGGGTTACGGCCAGTCCGTGACTTCGGCTTCGATGGCTGTCGACCACTGTTAGCCCATTCCACCCCCAAATCCACCCCCGAAGGGTAGGTCGGACTTTGATCGCATCGACACGCCTCGAGACGGTGAACGTTACATAAATCCTGCGGGGCGTTATTCAATTTACAAGGCTTTATACTAAGGAAGGTATACCTCGTAAAAATTATATCTCGTACCTTGCATTATGCATTTGTGAGGCCTTCGCAGCTTCTCTGCACAAGATTAGTCAGAAATGAAGAAAATGGAGCTGGGCTTTGAATGAAGCAGCTCGTTTTTGTCTTGGATTAAATCTTCACTGAGCAAAATTAAGATATGAGAAATCAGCACAAAACTTATTAAACCCCGAAAAAAAACAACTAAACTTATGAAAATGAAATTCTAAAGCATTAAATAGTCACGAAATGATTTCTTCAGCATAAGATCATTTTAGTTGTATACATATCTTAAGTGCTGATGTGATTTCGAAAGGTCGTGACAATTTATCTTCGCGCAACATTGTATGCAAAATTACCATATTCCACATCTCTGATTTATGAAGAGTGACTTAATGCATGAAACCTGTCTTTTAACTATCTCTAATCTGAAAGTTTGTTGCAAAAAGTGTTTTGAAATTGAAAGAGGATTGGAATTTGAATGTAGGCTGATTTAAAGATTTTACAATTTCAGCAGGCATCGTGGCTTGAATGGCAACGCGAAATAAAAAGGGAACGTAGTATCAAAAAATGTTTGCAATCTTGATCCTCACAAATCACTCCTTCAAGAATATGACCATGTTTACGTTAATGGAAAATAATTGTACAATTGAATCCTGAATATCAGATTTCAGCAAATCCCCTGGGACTTCTCATATAAAAAATGCAGAGTGCAAGACCTTGCTTCATTTTTTAGGATGCTGGATCGAAGTGATGAAGGTCAGTGACGTCGAAAGAAGATTAGGCTCTCTCTCCCCAGGTCTGAAACAGTGGCGTTAAGAAACGGGGTTCCTATTAAGAAAAAGAGCACTTAGCTGAGTGGAGGGAGAACACGGGGGATGCTTTATCTCGGGCAAGCCATTCACGTTGTCTTATCTACCGTAAAAACTTCGACTTTAACCACCGGGGATCATAATCGAGTTTATCTGGTGAGCTTTATCCCTGGTCCGACGTGCACCAAAGGCTATCTCCCCTTTCCTCATCTATTCCGGCGGATTTTATCGCGAAACTTTGAACCGAGAACGCGATCGCGCGAGAAATACAGAAGTCGAAACCAACTTATATGTGCATATATATATGCACATTATACATAATACGTGAGCATATTGTACATATACATATGTAAATTTTACATATAAAAAAAAAACTTGATTTCATGAGAGTATAAAAGATGAAGATGGAGGAGTCGATCAAGAACGAGCGATGAGAAACCTGGATAGAGGAGCATACGACACGTTTGAACTACTATCGAGGAACTTTTCAAAGCGTCCTTTCATAAAGGATAGTCGCAAAGTCGACCTCAGGTCTCTCGGAAAGAAGAATTAGCCAAAACGAATTATCGACCAAACTTTCGGAACGCTCTGTGCCCGAGTACTGGCCTCGTATCGATCTTTGTCGAGTCTAATATGTATTACGCTATTAAAGAGACACGTGCAATTTAAAGCCTAGCTTTAAATCATTTTTATATGAGCGAGACGTATTAAAATCATACGATAAAAGAGACTAATATTGCTTTCAAGATCTGTTTCTATTTTTTTTGCCTGATTGAACAATAAATTTTGATAAGTAATGATCAGCGACTGAAAAAATGTAATAAGATTCTAGGCTCCTTTTGTTACGAAAAGTCAGTCTTTTCACATCTCGATAAAGAGGGCCCCTGTTTGGAAGCTCCACCCGGAATTACTCGGTACACGATCTCTCGAAGGCGGATTCATGTTTCGAGATGGAGGAACGAAACGAGAGAATCTCGATTCCCGAAGCCTTTTAGTCACTTTACGACCCCGGAGACAAGGTATCTTGGACTCTCTGGTAGAGGCGATGAAGGCGGGGGTTGGACGGCGGTTAGATACGGAACCATCATATTGAAAACCATAATTCGTGGGGCCCACGGAGGCTATCTCATTGCGTCACAATAAATACTGATTCCTGGAAGGCGGCCCCGTATCTGGAGACCGTGTGGTGAAGTCACTTATACTTACTTATACCTCACCCTCTCCTCCCCTTCTTCCTCCCACCGCAAGTCGCACCTCCCTCAAGACCGATAGCGCGAAAGTAATTATTTCCGATAGCTCGATATCACGTCGTTATTGCTTATGCTTTATGAGCGACGAGCACTACTCTCTTCCGATCCTCTTTCTTCTTGAGCCCTTTCGTCCATATCCACCGAACAATCACGTCCCATCCGTCAGTCTAATGGACCCACACGAGTAACCGTTTTTAAGGTGTTCAACCTCAAGAAACGCACTCGTTTTATGGTCACCTGAGTAAACAGGGATAAGTATTCGAGTAGCTTCGTACCTTGAAAATTATGCGAGGATCAAGGTTTAAAGTGAGTGTATTGCATGGAGAAAACAAAAACTGTAATTGAATCTCATAAATCTTATTCTTCTCCTTCATAAGGTCATGCAGACTCTTATTCATAGCTGTTCAAAAGAACAATAATGAATAAATAAATCATTATATGAACCAAAGTTTCTAGAGCAGGCTGATTCATATACATCTCACCAGAAGCTATCTTCAAATAACGTCAATCCACTAAATGACCCTGTCGTTCCGTACAGTCACCTCCAGACGTTCACCTACCTTCCCTGAAGCACCACTTGAACAAGTATCTTCTATCTAATCTTTCTAAAATTTTTGTTTTCAATAAACTGGATCCGAGTCTCTTGCCACACCGTCATCTCCCCGAAACCAATTTCAGCTTAAGTAAATCTATTCTTAACAAAGCCCAACTTCAAAATCGGACTAACGTCAATCCACTAAAAGACTTTGTCATTCCTAATCAGCTACAGACCTAGATTATCAACATTCCACGATCAAACGTCAAACTCCGTTGAAGAAATATCTCTTATCTGCTTCAGAGGTCACTAACCGACCTTCCCTCACTTATACAATCTACATAGTCCACAAAAATGTTCAATGACCAGACAACGTGACTCGGATCAACACACGCTTTACCAAACTCGTCCAAACCGATCATCCAGATCAGCCGCCCAAGGGTGCGGACTGGACACATCTCAGGGTCGCCGGAAGGGGAAATCAAGAGAGAGAGAAGGGACCATGATTCTCTCTATATGAAGGGGGAAGGGACAAGATCAGATATAGAGCCCCCTTGGGAGGAAGACGAGGAGGTGTTACGGTTGTGTGCGAGGACCTCTTTATCGTGATCCCGTCCTGCAGCTCAGCTCCTCATTAGCCCGCTCACTCATCAATCACTTTGTCCACGACGGACTCTAACGTCCAGCTGTTATCTCGAACCGCGAGCATGTTTGTTTGTACGTATGTATGTATGCATGTATGTAAGATCAGACGAGCATGGGGTCGAGGTGGACTAGAGTGGTGTGTCCCAATATTTGGACCAGCGGCTTCTTCTCAGTAGCGGATCCCGCCGGGTGACTACACCTTGGGCCCCGAAGATCGAGCCTCAGGAATTTAGATTGACTTCTACATGTTCTTACAACGTGTTCTAGTAGCGCTAACTCTGTCATCACTAATTGACATGATTATAAAGCTTTCAAATTATGATCTCTTTGTTCTATCTTCCGAAAAGATGTGGTCATGGAAAAATTTATTCACTTAAAAACTCAGAGACTTTGTGTCATAATTTTGGATACCAGAGAAAGTTTATCAAAATACATCAACTTAATCTGTTTCATGCGCAGTGCTACGAAAAACGTTTACTGCGCATCTCGATCTCGTTTTCAGTGACTGTTACCGAATTTTCGTAATACCGGATCGTAAATCGTAGTTTACTATTAACTATAACTATTTACTATAAACTCCATAAACTCCCTTAGTTTTTAAAACACTTTTCCTTAAAAATTCAGTATCTTTTTTCCGTGACTCTGCTCTTAAAAACTAATAAAATTTCTTCTACAGTTTCATGAAAGTCTATGAAATTTTACAAAACTTTTCTCTGTGCCCAAGAGTCATCGACTAGTCACTTAAATTCTAAGAGACTAAGTTTTTCCGTGTGGAATGAATCAGACCTTTCTGTAAAATGAAATTTGTCTTCTTTAGACTAAGGAACTATCCAGAAGAGAAGTCCTTCGTCCGATAAATCAATTTCATGTGCATTGAATGTATCGCAGAATAAGATGCTAACGCAGTCTTGCAAAACCTATCAAAAACCCATCAGTGGATCCAGCCCTGATTCAGAAATACGCTTTAACATCTATCTATCCGGGTCAGCAGATGTAATAAATAATTCATTTGATTGATTACGATGGTGAAACTTTCAGAAAATCATAACTTAGACTTTCCAGAAGTCGTTTATCTTCTCATCGAACTTCAATAACAAATTCCGAGGAATCGCTCGTGATCTAATGGATGAATCAAAGACCCTGTGGTCGTTTCTCTTCTGGATATTAAGAGGGTACTTTTTGCTTCGGCACCTTTTTACATCGTTCTTGAGTCTAGATCCGCCACTGGTCTGCCTCTCTCGAAAAGATTCGATCGTGTTCAGGACCGCGGTTCCTGCCTGGTAAAGATCGATTGCGATAATGCGAGCGGATTCGTCTGCCCGCTTGTTTATTCGGTGCAAAAGCAGCATCTGTAAGACGGCCTGATCGAAATTCAAGTTTTCGTCTTGGAATAATCCTAATGATATAGCCTGCTTAATTGCATTTAATTTATATCTAAATATGCATCATCTACCAATCAGTTTCTAAGAACGCGCTAACGCGATCAACATTATCATGGCGTCCCAGTGTACTCTGACAAAAATGGATCATACGATTCGGGACAGCAATCCATAGATATTAAGCCGTATAATCTAGATTTTGAGTTTTATAATCCAGGATTTTAAAAATTAACATCCAGATTATACGGTTTAAAATCCAGATTGTATGGTTAACATCTAAGATCCCTGTCCCATAGTCAACCTTCCAAGATGTTAAACGGTACAATCCATTTTTCTCGGTGTAGTTCTAAAAGATTGGAAATATGGATCACAAGAATAACTTTGAAACTAGTAGATAAGGTCTAAAATAAGGTCTGTATAAATTTGTATGGTTCTTCAGCGTAAGATTAAATTTTGATATAAGGGAAGCGCACTAAAGGGAACAAGCTTGAATAATCAAATTTAGATATCATCAGGTGCGAGAAAGTTTTGTTGGTGGGAGGAATTCGCAAAGTTTTGATCAGTCTGCATGTATTGAAGATGAGAGTCAGTTCAGTTAATCTTCGGTTGCTGTATAGCTCGATATTGTTTAACTTAGCTCGTTATCACGAGATGCACTCTGTAGCCATCTCTCCAGGGTAGGAAGATAGTACAAGCAGCGCCTTCGAAGCAGACTCCCCCTTTCCCTCCATTTTCCTCCCTTCCACCTCTTGACATCCCCGACCGAGAAAGGGGTTGGGGGTTGTAAGGGAGCTGCATCCAACCGATAACACCTCCTGGTCTGATAACACTCGGTCCAGACTCTCCTGCGAATCTCTCCTGCCCTCTCTCAGTTCAAATGGCCCGCGCAACAAAAAAAAACGTGAAAAAGAAGAGGAGTGAGCGCGGAATGGGCCAAAAAAATAAAAAGAGAAAAGTAAAGAGGACGGGACGATTTTCAGGGTATCGAGGCTTGCATTCGTGTCCGATTATCATTAACGACGAAGAAGACTGCACTCGAAGTTTGGACACGTCTACTCTTTATCAAAGGAAAGAGAAAGCAGACCAAAAGCTGAAGAGAAGATTTGTAGTGTGGGATGTAGTAGGGATGGTAGTAGGGATGTCTGGAAGCTTGCAGTTGGTCTGCCGCTACCAATGATAAGGCCCAACCGCATAATGCGTCCGTTGTGCGAGGGCGATGCGAAATACGTCAAGGTCGTCCAGGTCAGCAGCGTATGGAAATATTGCGAAAATTTTGTCTAGATAAGCTGAAAATCTTAACTTGGATGATTAAAATTAAAATTACTGCCACCTGTTTATTATATTTTATCCAACTTCATGGAATTACTTAAGCTCGAAGATTGGAATCAAACACGAGAAATTCATGAAGTATAATTGATAAAACATTTTAGAATTCGTCTCTAATTTCACTAATCTAGATCTAAAAATACGAGAAAACTTTTCCTGCATGAATCATTTTCATATCGTGAAACTTGTCGACAACATCTCTTCCAAACACACCTAATTTCTTAAAAAACTGGACACCTTGACGCAATTCTTCAAACTTTGCACGATGAGATATCGCGCGAAACGTTTTGCGTCGTATAAATGTAATCTACTCGTATTTATACCTCATTCTTTCATAAAAGGACAGCAAGTAACGGACTTAGTGAAAGCTAGAGGGAGAGGAAGAAATATAGATATATAGAGAGAGAACATGTAAAACGTAGAGAAACGCGTGGGAGAATAAGAGTGAGAGGTGAGGGCGAGAAGGGGCGCTTGGTTCTCGGCTACGGGGTTTATAATAAAGCCTGCAGGGGCCAAGATAGGTGCTTGGCAGCCGTTATCAGCAGGTCCAGCGTTCGGGTCGTCCTTCTCCGGAAACCTGGGCTGTGCCGCAATTCTCCATTGAAATGCCCACCTACAATTGCGAGAATTCATTCCGAGATCTCTTTCCAACCTAGATGTACTCTAGTTTTCTACAGAAGTCGAATCAAATCCTTTCTACAAGTCTCAACATTTTCTTTTTTCAAAAATCTAAATCTTCATTATGAATATCATCTCTCATGAGAGTTTGTATACTTTATAAGTCTTTATACTTAATAACTCCAAAAAAGTTTCATCTTGCAAACGTATGGAATGATTTAAAGCCACTTTTAAAGAAGGAAAAAGAAATTGCGCTATGTTTCTTCCAGAAAGACAAAGTTAAACTTTGAACCAAGAGGGAAAAACGAAATACTATACTTGTGCTCGTATGTTCTAATCGGCGAGTGTACGCGTTTCACTGGCAGCTAGGTGGTGGTGTGTATTATAATGCAGTGTGAGTTATCAGACATCGGGGTGTTATCGGGTCTGGAATCGCTTGCCCCGCTGCTAAGCTCCCACCCCCGAGCACTCGGCCTCAACCCCCTGGGCGATAACGAAAGGGTTATCACGCCACGTTCCCCAACTGCCGCCGCCACCACCAGCAACGCCAACACCACCGCCTCCGCTGCCCGTCCAGGAGAGATTATTATTCTTTTTTTCCATGCTGGCTTTTTCGCTGTGCCCGATTACAATCCCTTTGACTTGGCCACTTTACTGCTCGCCGTGCGTTGCATTGTTTCTTTGCACCGGTTTCCTTCTTATCGACCTTCTCCAACCCTCGACTTTGGAAGGAATCCCACCCCCCACCCTTTAATCTCTTCCGCGATTGAACTTGCCTTCACTAAGTGGCAGATCGATCGCTATTCGCTGAAAGCAGATAGATAGGCGATCACTGATTTTATTTTTGCAGAAATTTCTTCTTTGAAACGTTTCAGGCTAATTTGTTTATTTTTATTACAAAGGTATTTATTGAAATCATTCCTTCAATGTAGGTGCTTACAAAAGTAAATGCGCTTTGATCAAAAACGGCAGAGATAATGTCACTCGCAATTCATTTTTTGAAGGATGTAAACTGTGTATTTAAATTTTTATGAGGAGTGCAATTAAAAGGAATGAAATCTAGTGTCAATTTTTGCTCATAAATGCAACTTAATAAACAACCCTTATCAATTAATCATCGTTCACACCTCTCTTTAAAAATACCGAATGTATGTATATCTTTATCTTAAAATTCGGCCCTACTTTCTCCTCGCATAATTAATTACGGCGTTCAAGTTAATTCGGGAAATTCTAATTTCGGACTGGCCCCCTTGGCGATCGGTCCCGATCATCGTAGAATTCTCAATTCGGGATAACTTTCGCGATGAGGCCCCACCAATTAAGGACGACACGAAACGTTGATGCACATCAATGAATCTCTACCAAAATCTAAATATTCACGATCGAACTGGATGTATACGCCTGATCGGCAATTCTCGTGATTGGAGATATATCGATGTTAAATCCGGGAGATGTATATACGATCCAAGGGAGAGAAGTGTGCGAGTCGCGATCGGATCGAGTGATTTTAAATAATTAATTAAGTCACGAACATCCCAAGCTGTCTCCCTATCTTGAACACGAAATCGACTCCGCGCAAAAAAACAGATGAAGGAGCATGTATTCCTATTGGAGCCAGTCAACAATTGGAGAAATTTCCAATAAATAAAAATAACATTATAACGTGAACAACAAATAGAGAAATAGATTACGTGATGTTAAATTAATTATTTTATGTTTTTATTTTCCTAGTGAATGAAGTATTTTGAAAACATTAAATTCGTTATCTGTCGCGATCGCGGTGCGGGTTGATAAGGAAAACATATATGCACGACATACCGAAATGGACGGCACTTACCTCACCTAACCTAATTAACGAGGCATATGGTTAATTGGCCGAGGCGTGACAGCTCGCGTGCAGTCGTCTATAGGTCTAAGTCTACGTCTCTTGCCAGTAGAAGTCAATCCCAGGAATTTGTTACTAATCCATTAAATCTCATTATAGAAGTTTAATAATTTTAATTTAAAATTAATTTCATTTAATTTAAATATGGAAGATTCAAATAAACAATTAATAGGGATTTAGGATGCCGATAAAGATCACACACGTTAGGTTGAAACCTTCCTGGAATCCCAGTGTGAAATTACCCAGAATCTCACGTAGTAAAGCGATAAAATCACAGAATACTGATAGAAATTCAAATGACTGATAAAAATCACACACGCCACAAGGAGAAAATATTTTCTGCAGTCATGTAAATTTTAGAAAATTCGCAGACACATTTCTAAGATAGTGTAAATATTTATACTGTCAGACTACATTAACGAAGAGTTTTTACAGAATGCGATATTGAAAATCCAGATATGTATGTAAAAGGCGGATGTAGTAAATTTTCCATATATTTCTTTGCTTTATAATCTGGCGACCTTCCTGAATGTTTCCTATAAACTCGGCTCTATAACCTTCTGTGAAACTTTTTAAGCGACTTTATTTTCTTCAAACAAAAAAAAAGAAGAAGCTGAGATGAATTTAAAAGGTGATAATTATATTCATTAACTCATTCGACCTGACGTAAAACCATAAGGCTATACCGGTTGGTTTGTATGAAGAAAAAGAAACAGAGAGCGTGCGGTCTGTTGCTAATTTAATATCTCGATCCTTTATTTTTATTTCACGCGGCTAATGGCAGCAAATTTACTCGCGGTCTCGTTATCGTGTCGGCCGCTTGACTTCTCAGCTCTGAAAATATTCACAGCTTCATCTGAAGAAGCAACACCTTCTCTTTCGTCGGATAATTGGCTTGTCGCAATTTTCCGTCTCGGAAGCAGACACAGACATACAAGAATCTGACTTTTTAGCATAACTGATTTTCTTTTCTGCCTTACATTATGTGAATCACTTAATTTCAATCATAAATTCATCTGGAATTCTATTATATCTGAAATTCTATCTGAAATATGTTATAAGACAAATATAAATTGAGATATGTTAATTTTTGAATGATTTTCAGTCATACGATCTAAAATAGCAGAAATACGTGCGTGATCCAGGATGCGAAAAATTTTAGGAAACATCAAGAAAAATGTCAACCATCTTTATGACTTAAATTGACGTAAAATTTACATTTAAGTGCATAAAGCGGTTGACTTTCAACGGATGAATATTTCTTTTGGTCACATTTCCTAGATTTCTTAGTCAACCTAGATTTTTAACAGAAATTCAGATTTTTGTATTTTCCTGTGGAGAGCAGCTGAATAATCAGTCAATTAAATTTTCTACTCTCGCTAGGAAGTTTTGATTGCACTAATTAAATTAATGAATTCATCCCTATGAGGACACGTCATCCTTGTTGGTACCTAATAAGAATCATGAGAGACAGCGATGACAGCACAAGATATTAATGTCAAGTAACATCATAGATCAACCTCTCGGAGACGAATGTGCGTCCCTTTCGCCAAGTTTTGCAGGATCTTTAGGGAATGTGAGGAATGCGATTCGCGTGCATCTCAGTACCTCGAGCCGGTATCGCCAGTTGTGGAAGGGAACAAATTGCGTACGAGACCGTTGTGGATACGATCCACGGCTGCAGGATGAATCAGAGGAAGAGAGAACGAGCAAAAATATCTGAACACACTTACGCATACATAGGTACGGATGTTCCCCTATCAGGCGGGATCTACCGCGTATTTCCAAACAATGAGCGCACATCGCCAGTGAGAATCAGCAGAGCACATGGATGGGACCGGTGGTGCATCTCTCGCAATCCGGGATCGCAAGAAGAAGACTAGGAGGTTGAGGAGATTGCGGAGGCAGAGGACGGTTGAATGTATCGACGAGGAAGGCGAGAGTTGGGGAACCAGCGGCCCATTGGCTATTGCGGTACCAGCCTCCTCCAATCGGGACCAAAGTCCTCCTCCAGGCCTGGTCTCATTCATAGATCAAGCCGGAGGAGGCCTTCGACCGACGGATCCGCAGATCTTTGTCGATCCGTCCGTAAAGTAACCATGGCGACCAGAGGGCCCGTCCTCTGTGCCCTCTGGAAATCCCAGAGATCTGCCAATTATCCATACAGCGCGCCTCGGAACACCACGTTCATCTTGACCACCTCGTCCCCGACGCCCACGATGAGTCCTTATAAAACCCTGATCTATAATCAGGTCTTGATCTATTGTCACACCTTTTCGTTAATAATGGAATTGTCCTGGATTCAAATTGCATTTCATGGGGATCTTCACTCTTTAGTAGAATATAGATGTCTAACTTTGATTAACAATTCTTTTTTATACAGGAAACGCCTTAGCAAAATGATGATCAGAAATGAACGGATGTAGAAAGTGAGAGACTTGTATTTATGCAATAGTAAACTAACAAACAAGATGTGATTGAATAGAACAAGAAAACAAGATAAAGAAAAGTCATGCCAGGATGATGGGAGACATCCTTAGGCATGAATCAAAATCCGCATAGTGTTATTGACTCTAAATTAGTCAAAGTACCTAGCAAGTTGAAGATTTCAGAAGGACTTCTTTTAACTAGACCTCTTCAAACATTAGGAAAATATCTGTATATTTAAATACATAGATACACGTGTACACTAAGGTAGATAAAGTTAGCTTCACTCTTGCGAGAAGGTATATCTGATGTGTTGTATCTGTCTGTGGAGAACAGTTTACCCTGAAAGACATCGAGCGGAGCAGCTTACCATGTTTGGCTTACACTTGCGCTTGTGTTTTCCCTTGTTCCTTTGAGCCCGTTTACCTTCTTCCCCACCCGCATTATCTTCCTTTAAAACATTATTTATTTCCAGTATTTCTTATCTATTACTGGTAGGGACCAATGGCATACTCCAGATCCAAGGTCTCATCCTTCCTTTCAACGATTGCATTTGAACATATAATCTTTTTATTACCTTTTACGAATAATTTGAAGAAGATAAGGCCCATATTTCTCGAACTTTTGTATAGAAATTGCGTATTTGTAAATATAATCTTCGAATATAAATATTCTTTATCGAATATCATTTTTTGTTTCCCTAGATATCAAGAATAATTTGCTCGAGAGTAAGAAGTGGAAAAATTGTAATGAAATTTATAAATAGGTGTGATCACGTCGCTGAAACGGGTCCTCGATAAATCTGGTTGGATATTCTCGAAGAGCTACTGGGTTACACGACAAGCAGTTCGTGGGTCTTCTAATAACATACAACGGCGACCGGACTTCTCGCTCCAGGGGGGTGGCAAAGTAAGTAGTAACCCGGCACGAGCCACTTGATTACAGGACGGCTAGATGACGTGATATTAGCGTAATGAATACCGAAGGCTCTATCTCTTCCTTCGTTTCACCTTCTCCTCTTTCTTTGGCGATAAATCTTTCTGCCTAACAAGGGAGTCCCAACCGCTACCGTATTCACCAATTCTCATCATATCATATTTTTCAGTACCTCCATGAAACATCTTTCAATATCTGTGTTAATAATAATATGTCTCTCAACACTAATAAGTGTTGCCTTAAAAGTGACACTGCCTGCTGTCCGGCAAATACGGCTCGTCTAAAATAATTATTTTTGTACCCCCGAATGATTTCTATCAGCGATACTTTAGAAATTTTACATTTAACGCGATCAGATTATTTTGGAAAATAGGATTGAAAATAATTCCATCATTGGAAAGACTTTCTTCCTCCGAAGCAGGAAATGTAAAATTGCGAGTGTTCGTGACGGGGGTTGTAACAGACGCAAATTCTTGGAGATTAAGAAGCAGTAAAAAGAGCGTGGCACGTTGTCGGCCTCTTGGAAACAAGCATTAATTGCACATGCTTACGTCGCAGTGGAATTCGCGAACGTGATGGATAGCTTCGATGCCCGCAAGCGCCTCTTTTGCCCTCGCGACGTCACGACCGCCGCAAAGCGCTTCAGAATATCACAGAATATAAATGAGCGCTCTTCCTTTCACCTGTTCTTTTCATCATCCTCCCATCATTAATTAGTATTCGATTGGTTATTACTCATATTAGTCCTAAGAGACCATTCATTCCAAGTAATGAAGAACTGGCACAAGTTATGTGTCTGACGAAAACGGGATTTTCTACTTAAAATTATCTATATCTACACTGCAAATGATTATTGTTAATAACTAATTTAATCTTCATCAACTCTTCGCAATAATTGAGTAACTAGATCTAAAAACGTTCTTGTTTTCAATATTGTAACACAATCAAGGTGTCACAAACATAGAGTAAAGATAGGCATGTTAGAGGCATCGATGTCTCCGAACTTTTCAGCTTACGCGGAAAACACCGTACTTCTAATTGTAAGTAAAAATTAGAAACCTTTGAACAGGTTCTTCTTTCAAAATATCAAAATGGACTTGAATTTTATTCCCAAAATATGATATCATCTTCGATCTAAAAAATACTTCTAGAAGAAAATTTCTATTAAATTAGCTGAATATATCTTTAAAAATTCTTCTCACTCATTCCCTACGTCTTTTTTATGTGCTTAACCAATCTTGTGTTCCTCTCTTTCCGTTGCGCCGTCCCAGATTAGTGAACGGGAGAGGCACTCGACAAATTGCCGCCAATTAAAATTCTCCCCGACTCTACCCGAGGGACCAAGGAAATGCCTACACCTCCCTTTGCGCACCAACACCCTGTAAGTATGTCACTTTAGTGAATTTGTGTGTGTAGCTGTGTATGCTCATTTACAACGAAGGACCGGGTCAGAAAGACCAGCTTCACCCAATTAAGTTGTACCTGACCAAAGTCGAGGATGGGTAGGGACCCTCGTCCGCTGTTTAAATTAATTTAGCGCGGTATGCTCTTCCTTTTTCAAGAGTGAGACTAAAAAAGAAGTGCTAAAGAAAAATGAAAAATGATGCCGGGAAAAGAAGTAAAGTTGAGTATCTTTGATCCAATTATGGCAATCGCTGAAAAATTAGAGCTGCATTTCTCCAAATCTTAAGCACCACCTTCATTTCAGATCTGAAGTTTTAATTCAATTCTGTATTATATTTACGAGATATTTTTAAATCGCAGACACTAAATTTGTTTTACATCAAAACACGGAAAAAACTCTATAATTGTCATAACCAGAGAAATAGTAAAACTACTACACTGTAAAAAAATTTTCGGGAATTTTCCCGAAAATGTTTGGGACGCTAATTTTCTAAACACTTTTCGGGAATTTTCCCAAACATTTTTTAGGGAAAATTCCCAAATTCTTTTCGGGGATTTTCCCAAAAATTTGATAGGGAACATTCCCAAACATTTTTTGGAAAAAAATAAACAAATATAGAATTGGTTTCAATCATTGAAAATTAATTAATCAATGTTGATAAATATTCCACCACAGCAATAGTAATAATTTTCAGCAAAAAACGAATTTTCAAAAAAAAATTATTGAAACAAATGGAATTTGTTTAAATAATTGAAAATTAATTAACGAATGTTGATAAATGTGCTATTAAACCTATAGTAAGAATTTTTAGTGAAAAAAAATTTTTTTTTAAATTTAAACAAATCGAATTTGTCTAAATTTAACTAACTTATATGGCAAATCAAACATTTTTTGGAAAAATTCCCAATATGTTTTAGGTATTTTTTAATTCACAAATATTTAGAGAATATTCCTTAATTTTTCCAATAAATTCCCAAATGATTTAGGAAAATTCCTTATAAAATTGTAGGTATTGTTCAATTTCCTAAATTATAGGGAATTTTCCCAAAATTTTAGTACATTTCCAGAAGTATTAGGGAAATTCCTTAAAATTTTCGGGAAAATCATTTTCCCAACCAAAAATGTAGAATATTCCCTAAGAAATCGTAGGGAAAATTCCCGAAATTTTTTAGAGTGTAGTTTGTGGTTGCCAAAACCGTGGTTTTTACAATTTAATAATATAATAATATAATAATAAAAATAATATAATCTTGGATAGTGAACTATGTGACAGCCATCTAAAATATTCAGTCTAAGAATCTGGATATTCAGCCTCAATATCTTAGATACTCAAAAGGTGACCAACTATCTAAGATACTCAATCTAAATATCCAGATACTAAGTTTGGAAAACGAGATAAATAGGCTGAATATTTATATGAATAGGATGAAAATCTAGATTTTTAGGATGAATATCTAAATATTTAGGATGAATATATTTGTAATTCAATTTTTTGACTATCTAGATGTTAAGTTTGAATATCCATTTTTCTCCGTGCAGCTCTTGCCGTGAATGAACAGCCAGAAAGATATCTCAATTCTTGCATATCATTCGTTTCGCATTATCTTTCATACAGTGAAAAGAGATCTGCATGTGTATGATATTGATCCCACCCTTCAATTATGTAATCAGTTTCACCTCGTACTCTTTCAGTCCCCCAATCCTTTTAATTCGCGGCACCCGAAGCATCTCTCCCCTTCTCATAATAAGTTCATTTCAGACAAACGGCTAATTATCGTTTGAACAAATCCATCACTAGCCTTCGCTCTTGTTAAAACCCTTATCAATATATCTCCCCGTGGAATTAAAAACTCGCTTTACCGTTCGAACAAAAATCCCAATCTCTCGGTGAAATATAGGCTCACAAGAGGCGGGATCCGCGGAACAGCAAGAGAAGTGAGTAGGAGGCAGAATCAGAATCGAAGGCGTCGAAGGACTGATATCCCGAAGTAATCCGCTACATTTTAATCATTGGCAATGGTAGAAATGGGGGGAGAGACCACGAGGAAGTCGGACTGGTTGTTGAAGAAGAGATTCGTGAGTAGAGGAGAGACGACCGAGGCTCTGCGGATCGAGCTTATCTCAAATTCGCAGACGCGTCACAATCGATATATCTCGCGAAGACCCTTTCACGTGCGGGCACCTAGTCCTCCGTCCTCTTCGACGCCTCTACAACTCCCTGATTCCCTCATCCTCCCAAATCTGCCCAATACCGGGAGGAAACTGGGGAAGGGTTAGAGGGAAGAGTAGATCAACCGATATCAAATCCTAGGTATAGAGAACCACCTAAATGTTACTATACAGTGCCACCCTCTGCCTCGAACCGCTGCTTCTGCCACTGCAGAAAAGATCAATTTTAGATTCGCAGCGATTTATAACTTCCTCTAATATGGCAATGATAGCATCGGTCCCGCTCTCGCCCTCACGTTCCACCCTCGACTGCTCGAATCTTTGAGAGACACCTCTGCGCCTATATGTCGAGCTGCTTTGGGATTCATGGATACGCTCACTTGTCCGATTCACTGAAATTGAAAGAATATCCTCCTGAAATAGAGATCTCTCGAATCGTACGCGTGACTTCTTCCTTGAAGGCAGTAGAAACTCTCCTAGAATAGAGTATTTTCCTTCTACTCCTATTCTACCTTATCTCCATTTTACTTTGTTTCTTCTCTTTGCAAGTTAGAATCAGTAGGAAAAAATTTCACCGAGTGGGGGATGGATAGGGCAAGATTATAGCATTAGCATGCAGGACATTGATTTATAATTATGGAGAACTGCTTCGATCGCTCCCGTGCACGCAACGATCCGCCACTTCAAGAATCGCGTTGCGTTGCGATGGGAAAAACAGGAGCATTTACATATCTGAAGCTGAGAACATTGGGAAGACTTCGAGGATGGTAAAGTTGCATAGTGAAGTCAATCGAGAACTTCGCCCCATAAGCTCCTCAGAGTTCGTGTCGAATATTTCAAGTGCTCGATTTTCTAGAGAGGGATTGCGTATATCGCTGTGTCACTTTTGATAAACGCACTTAACAGTCCAAAGACTGAGAGGCTTTTTAAAAATCCTTTACTGAAAGGAAAAAAGCATGTCTGCATTTTTCATCATCTTGAACAATTTAGATTTATTAACTATTCAAATCTTTAGTTTAAAATTAGCCATGTAATTTATTTAAAAAATTGAAAGCTACAGACCTTAAGGTCTGTAGGGTACTATCGGTGATAGTAACAGGCGCTCGAGTGCTAAACGGCCATTAAAATGACTGTATCAGGGATCCATTACGCGTCTCAAGAGTGGGCTTTCTCTATTTATTCTTCTCGAACCGGACGGAAACCAGTACTAACTACATTCTATAACTATGTAACTGGCACCCACGCCTACCATTGTGTTCTATCGGCGCCCAGAATTGAACTACCTAGAATAATTTCCAAGGTGAACGACGTATATCGCCACAGAAAACAATCGCGTTCGCATTATACATTCACCAGTCATTGTCAGGAGACGCACTTCATTATTGATGAATCAAACTCCAGCATTAACAAATCACCTTTACTACTCGAAACCAACGCCGATCATTATCGATTCTGTTGATCGATCTCGACTACAATTGTTAATAAAAGATTAACGGATACGATTGGCCGGATGCTAATCTCGCTTCTCGGAAATTGATTTTTTATCTTATGTAGCCAGAGGCGATAATTCTGTTCTCGAAACTTGAAACAGTGGAATTTCACGGATTCTCAGTGGATTCTCACTGATTCAATTGTAGAGAGAGTTTTCGAAAATGGTTCACCAACGTCAGGTATTAGCAAAATTGACAGAGATCTTTAGCACATCAACTGGTTTAATTTTTCGCTTGAATACCGAATTCTTGATTGAATTTTTGCATTATGAAAGATGAATTGAAAGATTATGGGATAAATACCCGTGCAGAAATTTTGATTGGGTCCTGGCCAGTTTTCCCTAGTTCTAATGTGGTCCTGATCTGGAAAACTGGAAAGGAC
>JAUESH010000015.1:18070187-18091906 GCA_032275165.1 Synergus magnus
TCTCTTAGCATCCTTTGAATTTGGTTTAAATCCTTTAAAGTCTTTTTATCCCTTGAAATTCCTTAAAATCACTATAAATCTCTTTAAATTCTTTTATAATTTTTGAAATCTTATTAAATCTCTTGAAGTTCCTTAAAACTCCATAAAATTACTTAAAATCTTTTGCAACCATTTGAAGTCTCTTTAATATTTCTTTAAATTCTATTAAATCTCTTAAAATCCCGGGCAACATCGGGATTCTGCTAGTAAATAAATACAAATTTTGGATTTTGGAAACTTTTTTTTGATATCTTTATTCCAATAAATGTAAATATATAATTATTAAAAGAATGAAAACTTTAATGTTACTGCTATCAGAAGTAAACTCCTAATTTTTAAATTAAATTCCCGGTCATTTCCCGGCTTCCCGGTCAAGTCGCCACCCTGCCAACATAATTTCGTACACGGAAAAAACGCTATAGTTTTCAAAACCCCCAAAAAAGTTTGTTTCATTTATTTTATTTGTGGCAATCACAAATAGTAGTTGTACCATATTTTACTTTTTTTGGGGTTGTGGCAACCATAGAGTTTTCTCCGTGTACGAAATTCCATAATTTAAAACAACAAGAAAGAGATACTTGGATATAATAATATACGGGAAAATTATGAGAATGGTTCGATTGTAGTGTTAATTGTTTTAAAATGTTTTTTATAGTTGTCTTTGCCACGTATTTGCAGATTATTGTTATAACTACAAAGGCAATATTTTCTTCCCAAGGAAGTTAGAGTATGATAAGATCTCTCTCTTTCTCTCCCCCGGCCTCTCTCGCTTGCTCGCTTTTTATCTTGCCTCTTTCCCGTATGCGATGATCGAGCGAACGTATACACGAAGATCTCTGCACAGTGGAGATAAGACTTGGCGCGATTTCTTAGAGCGAATTCCGAGAGTTGGGTGGAAAGTAAGACAAAGTCTTTTGTGGTCTTTGTGAATCTTCTGTGATCCGTCGATTCTAACTGATTCATGAGATAAAAATTGTACGTGAAAAAAACTCCGAAAATTGAAAATCTGAAAACTGATTTCTCCTTATAGCCCTTCGTATAATATAATTTTGTCTCCATCTACTAAATATTGAAGCTTTTATATAAAACAAGTGGATTCTATTCTGCACATTTGTTGGCCATGATGCTTGACATGAAGATCAGATACGTCTGTTTGGAAGCATTACTCATTTTCCTAAAATAATGTGCTATGAATGAAAAGCAGTAAGCGCGGAGATCATGCGACTATCAAAGGAAAGTGGCTTGATAAATCGTCGAATGATCTTAGCCAGGAAGAGAGAAGGAAAATGTGAGAAGGGTTTCGTGGAGGATAGCGAGGAAAGGAGAATATACGTGATTCTGCAATGCGTTCTTGATTCGAGTCACGCGCTCTATCGGAAATTAGAGCCGCGTCAACCACCCCTTTCGAGTGGGCGACGAAAGTTGCCAACGACCGAGCCGATTCACAAAGGGGGTCTGTAATAACATGTAATCTTTATGCAAATTTATTATGCCTTTGATACTCTAAAAATTTGAATCAACAGTAAATTGCTGCTTTCTGGAACACGTGGGACTTACTTAATCGCTGATTACAGAAAAATTTGGTGACAATAAAAGCTCCACATAAAACTTGCATCCCCCTAACACATGCGAAACCTTCCCATTTCAACCCTTAAGACTTAAAAAAATCCGCAAAAATGTCCCTAAACTTCGGGACCTAAAGCCAGACATGCCTCTTGGTGACTTAGGTTCTAGGTGACATTTCTGATGGGTTTGCGAGGGTTTCGATAGGCTTATTCTGCAGATATGAAATAAAAAGTAACAAAAGCGTCGTAACAGCGAGTTCCCCATTCCTCGTAGAAAGTGGCACGTGGATATTTTCCAACAAATCAGCATTGTCTGAGTCGGGGTTTGTCGAGTCGGGGGTGGCGGTGATGGGATTGGCGCGGTTGAAGACAAAGGAGCATCCCGTTACGAATCGCTCTTTGCTGCGGAGTGAACATGGCGTATCTACATCCCGTTGCTGCCTATTCAGAAGTCCCTTTCTCCGTTCTCCTACCGAAGCTCGCCACGATTATTACCGATACATCCACTTCGCGCCTTTTCATTCCGTTACTTCTCCATGCACTGCGAGATTAGCCGAGTGTTACGTGTACCCATACATAGAAAGACGCTTCAACATATGAAGTATCGCGTCTCCGAGTGGATCACGTATCCATAATCCAACGTCGGTGTATTCTAGTTAGCTTCGAACGCGACACGTGCATCCACTTCAATCCCTTTGAAATATATCCGGAGTAGATGGAGTTTCGCGACGAGTGTGGCTCTTCAAAGTTCTGTCTTTGCGAAATAAAATCATCAGCAGCAAGGAACAAAGAGGGAGTGGGCTGCTGCTGCTAAATCGTCTTTAGTCGATGTTTAGCAGCACTATCAGAGCTCAGGTATTATTATAACGTG
Source organism: Synergus magnus (assembly GCA_032275165.1). NCBI lineage: Eukaryota > Metazoa > Arthropoda > Insecta > Hymenoptera > Cynipidae > Synergus > Synergus magnus. The sequence continues at coordinate 18,072,663 of JAUESH010000015.1, forward strand.
GGATGAGAATCCGAGATTCAAAGGAATAGGAAAATAGAACAATGTAGCTGAATGTAGGACTCAATACATGCGACTGCATTTATATCGGTGTCATGAATTGTTGAGATAGAAACTGTAATGCGATGTTTAGAACGTTGCTGCTTATATCTCACGTCAATCTCTGACACTGAAACTCGATTAATCGTCACATTTATACCACACACACTGATAAAAATTTGTGTAAGAACTATATAATGCATTGATATAATTCATAACTTTCGACTAGGTTTTTATATTGCGATGGTTTTGTTTCGTCACCAGACGATTGTGAGAATAGTGTAATATTAAATGAAGCGATGATAATTAAAAATGTAAGGTTCTGGATAACGATAATTAAAAAAATAATAAAACTGGAACAGATTGCAGAACTCATAGAGGAGTGGAATTGGAAGAGCATTAGAGAAAATAAATAAATTATACATAAAGTTTACTATAAAAAGAAACTGTCCGCCTCATGAAATCAAACGATTCGTTCGTTTTACGAGAATCCGATCGCAATGACAAGCACATCGCTTAGATAATAATGAATGCACGTCAGCCGGAATAAATTTGATTCTTGCGATCCCATAGATGGTACCGCTATTCGATAAATCGCATAAACCTCGATTTATCTGGAATCAAGCACTTCTCTCGAGATCCTTCGTCGCTTTCTCCAAACGCCATCGAAATCGACCACCGTCTCATTCAAGGGATAGGATTAAGAGGAAGAAGTGGAGGAAGCACGGTGTGGCGGATGAAATGTACCATTCCGGAGCGGATAACTGTAAATCATAATTTAAATCGAGAGAGGATTCTTTTTTTTTCGTTGATCCTTCAAATCTCTCTCCCCTATTCTCTCTACATCGATCATCGAATCCCTCCTCCTTACTTCTTTTTTTCTCTTGCGGACGCTTACTCTTCTTATCTTAAAATCTCGTGCAAATCTTGTGCGCGTGCAACTAAGAAGGGGGATAAGGGGAAAAGGGGCACGAATTTGGACCATCGAGACCGGATATCGAGATAAATTGATCGGGCCCCGACTTTCCAGATCACGACCACTCGATTCATGCAATATCTCCCATGTAGCCGTAATTTGTAAACAGAAGGAAAGTTTGAGACTTGGATTTAAAAAGGAAAGAAGATTTGCAAAAATTCACCAGGTCGACATTTTCCAATAATTATTAACATCCTCTGGGTCGGTTTAATCAAATTTTCTCGGACCGACTTTCTAATTTCTGTTCAAATTCGGCCCTGCTTGTTCTACACGCGCAAACTTCCACGTGTTAAATCTTTTTGATAAGTGAACGGCTTATCCACGAGATAAAGATTATGATTAGGAATCGCGAATTTAATCGGATCGAATTTGCAAAAGACAGCAAACGTTTCAAATCATGTTAAAGATAAGATAAAATGCAATTGACGTGATGAAAATCGATTTAACTGACTTTCAATTCGTTGACAGTTCTTGATTCAAAATCTGTCTCAAAATATTTTGTTGAATCATCCTAATCATAAATTAGTGATTAAATTGAAAGAAACCTCTTTCTGTCTTTGAAGTAAATCGTTATCTTTATCCACTTTTTAAAAAACGCACAAGAACACGTGCATGGAAGAAGTCTTTCATGGAAAAATTCGAGCGTGGAAAGAACTCGCGAATCTGAATACAATCGTGAGATATGAGGCAGACAAGATCGGGCATCGTTTTTACGTGTTTACACACGCGCCAGAAGGGGTAAGTCCTTTTAAGGGATTCATCGGCCAAAAATGGAGGCGGGAGGGAAAGCTTCCTGGTGAAATCGTAAATCTCTCAGCTCGCACCTATGTCCTATATATAATATGGCTGCGGGTATAATACAAAGTTTCCTCGACTATACCGGGAAATCCATTACATTGTACAAGTACATTCCCGACAATATTAAATGCTCGCCTTCCACAACCCACACGCATGCGTTTCTGCAAGAAGCTTCTACGGGCATAAACCACGAATAATAATTGTTTCTAACAATAAGACGAGAAAAAAAAACTGCGTGTACGTAGGTACCGAGCTAGCGTGCCGGTCCGCGCTTATCGACGCCAGATCGGGTCGTTAAGTACGTATGCATTCGTATGTACCACTGAAAATACTTTACACAAGTTGCATTATTACCGAGGTGAATATATACACTGCGTACCTATGCTTCACGTTCCCTTATATACTGTCTCAAAAAGAATTTTTGTAAGTACTTGATTTTACTGAGATTATATTTTTAAATAGGCGGCATAGCAGTAAATTGGTAGCATATTATATTTCTTAGAAAATTGAGAACAGCGTAATAAAAATGTTTTAATAGAGGGGAAATTAGTGTGCTCGGTGTATGAGAAATCGCATTATGAAATGTATTAAAATAACGTAACAGAAGTTTTGAACTTTCAAATGAACGAAGTATTTTTTCACAATTCTATTTTATTTAGAAATATTGTTCTAGCTAGAAATAAAAATAGGCATTACAAGTTTTTTACAAAATTATTTTCAATGCAAATGAATCAATTTTTTAACATATTTTTTAGTTTAAACTACAATCAATACAAAAATTCATTCATTTGAACGTTCAGAACTGGTAAAATTAGATAGTCGACACGTTAAATTTATATCCGATACTATATTTAAAAGGAAATAATAAAGGCGCCTTAGGTGAACTAATTGTAAGTCATTTACAGCAGACAGAAAAAAGAATAACAGATACTATAATCTTCAAGGGGTGAAAAATAACATGAATAATTGCACTAAACAGCTCCATTACTCTAATTTGTTTAGCCCCTACAAAAAGAAATTAGAATTTTATATCTGCACTGGATAGAACTAATTTTGAATTGGGGAGAGAGAAGGGTCTCGTTTTCGGATGACAAATAATATCTGCTTTTCTTTCCGCTTATTACGAGAAATGCGCGAGTGAAGGCACAATCTGTCCTGCCTTGGGAACACGAAAGAAGGAATAAAGTAGAATGGCCTGAAGGCGTTGGTGGAGGGTGACCGAACTTTTTAAATACTTTCGAAGTCCCTCGTTAGGATGACAAATTGAACCAAGCTCGAGAGTCTTTGCGCTTCTCTTCTCCGCAAAGACGATTAATTCAGCAGTAGCCTCTACTTGTCTCTGATACTCCGTCTTTTAGGAGGGTAAAAAATTGGAAGATCAAACTTTCCTCTTATTACGCATTTATTATCTGTTTATCTAAAACGAGCTAGGTCCTTAAATGCTCTTTTAAAACTCAAGATGAATTATTTCTGGTTGGCAATACCGTAAGGAAATAATTTGAATACTTTAATGTAATAATACCATCAGGTGGAACAAGTTTAAGAGAATTTGAAGGGGTTGAAAATGGTGTGAAAATTTATTACGAGCAAGTTTCATTAGGGGTGATAATTAAATTATCAATTCTACAGCTCCAGCTTTAGAGAAATTTAATAGAAATGAATATAATAACCCTAATCATTTTTGTTTTCAAAATATGAAATGAACGAAGGCCTGAGAATGAGAAATGCAATTCTTGGATGTATAAAACTTAGGAAAATGAATAAAAAGTCATTTACGTTAACCGAATTCAGTCACACGATACATTACTTCGCTTCAATGGAACGCGTTCTTCCGTTGACGAGCTTTTTGTCTCTTAATACGATCTAAATGAAGTGCTCGTATAAGCGAGTCCGTGAAGTTCTCGTCGACGACGTAATATAACTTATTGAACCTTTTCGAATTTTATTTTCTCTCTAACTTTATTTATTTTGTATCTAACAGCTAATTCAACCAGCGAGCCATTTTATAATGAAAATATAGAATCTTCCCAGAAAGAGTACACGGAAAAAATTATTTATCGAAAGTTTCCTTAACTGTCGCCGACTTTTGGATAGGACAAGAGTTTTCATATATTTCATTAACGTTTTTTCAAATCTCAATTACTTTTCAGAGAAGAATTCAAAAACAGTTTTAGAATATTCTTCTCTGAAAAGTACTTCAGATTTTAAAAAACGTTTTTGAAATGTTTTGAAAACTTTGTCCTATCCAAAAGTCGATGACAGTCAAGGAAAACTTCGATAACTAAGTTTTTCCGTGTACTCGCGAATTATTCATATAAGAAAGAAGAAACAAAAGATGATCGAAGATGCGATAAAGACTTACTCTGTAAGATTTGAGGTTCATGTTCGCATTGCAATGCAGACTTAAAGACTTACCTGAAACAGAAAATACACAAAATATTAAAAACAATTTATTGCGAGAGCTGATTAAAAATTACTTTAGGCATCTAAAAATATGTAGAATCATTTTTAGACTCTTTCGGAAATGTGTTAGTGAAATATGATAAATTGTAAGACTTCGAGGTACACCTCGACAAGATCTTTTTCCCGCAGACGAGCAGTAGACAATATAAATGTCGAGGGTGCTACCAGAGAGAAAAACGTTGAATGGTAGGGGATGACTGGCTGAATTCAAGTGGGGGTGATGTGGTTGGTTGGAGGTGGCAGCCACCGGTGGATATCTGCTAGCGAGTTAATTCTACCCCTAGAGGGTGTTGGAAGGGTAGTTCATGCGAGAAAGAGAAAAAGAGAGGAAGGGGAAAAAAGTGTGCCGGGCCGCGCAGGCAAGATAACACATTTTGACGGTATAAAAATGAGTGTTTTTCCCTCTCCTATCTGGGAAGATAGCGCACCTCGAGAGCTCACCCGCGTTGTGCGTCCGCTCGCTGTACAGAAGTTCCATTTTGGCTTACTGCTACGATTCGTGTATAGGAATTCTTTTTTGGAAGAGCTCCAGGGACTCTTTGGAAGAAGGTCGAGAACTAATTTGATCGACCTACATTGTCGGAACGAAGCTAGGTTTGTTTGTGATTCCGTTGATCAGAATATAATTGTGAAGGTCGCAGATTTCTGGTTTTTATTGAGAAAAGTGGGATAGTTGATCCGTTGGAATATTTGAGGACCATATATAATTCAGATCCTTAGTGTAGATGTCTATCTGATCGAATGATTCAAAATTGAAAGATTTTAAATTAAAAGTTTTCGAAATTGAGTGGGAGCTCATGCGTTCAATACTCGACGTTCACTTTGCAGTTGATGTAGGCATCGGACAGTCCGACTATCGGCTAGATATGTTAATTTCCACGGCGCCCATTCTGATCGCTGCATCTTGACTGCAGACTCCATTTAAATTAGATCGCGCCAACATTGATCTGCGTTCACATTGGAAGTCACTCTTTCCTTTTAATAGCTTCATCCGTGAATTACGACCTGGTAAATGACACTCGCGTTGTCCAGGTCTCTTTTTCACAGAAGTATATCCAGGATGTCTTAAGAGAAATCTCTTCCGTTCTAATAACATGAATCGCTTATTTAATTATAAGTTGCTTCCTTCTACTTAGATTCTTAGAAGAAGCTTCCATATCTCATCAGCGAATAACAACCAACATGTGTCGAAGGATATATCCTTCTGCATTAAACTTCGGGTCAGATGAATGTAAGGTGTTACAATACTTATTTCAAAAACCAAAAAGTGCTTATTGACTCATTATACTTTAAAATGTTCAACGACCTCGGCATGAATTAACCCACAAGGTGGTTTCAGAAACGAAATGATGTATCACCAATGTATAATCATGTAGCGATACATCATTTTATTTATGAAATGGGTTTGCGCGATATTTTTTTAACCATCAATTTTCATACCCCCATTCTTTATGTCAAAACAGATAAGGTGGCCATCAGAGTTAGTGAATTGATCAAGATTTACAGATTTTTAAGTTGATTTGGTAATAATATTATTTTTTTTTATCCCTTATAATTTTCGCGCCCTGGGATAGAGATCCCTCAAGGATTAAATCACGAAGTCACGCAATATAATCAAATACTTCAGGCTCCCTCAAAGTTTACATACTGCGGAACTGGTTTCAATAACTGATTATATTTTCTCTCGATTAGTTTCACATAAATCCAATTTACATGCACATTATCGTCCCTGAAGTACTACTGCACACTCGAGCAGGAAGAAGCCGGTTTTGGACCGGCGTCACAAAAAAAAAACGAGAATCCTGCGCACCGACCAGCACAAGAGCTCGTGTATGTATGCATGTTGTCGAACACGTCCACAAATATGAAACCGCAACAAAACAAAGATGAAGTTGTCGCGTTGGGTTTTCGTGCAGCGGCCCTGGGCGCGGTTGGCGGCCCTGTTGGGTGGGTACACGAGATAGAATCAGTAGCTGGAGCTAGTTAAACGATAAAATCGCAGAGCCGCGAAGCGAGGGTACAGTTGGGTGGGACAAGGTGGCGGGACAAGGGGTGGGCAAAAGTATAGAAGGGGAGAGAAAGAGACAGAGACAGGGAGAAAGAGAGAGAGAAGGCGAACGGAGAGCGATCGCTGATAAGGGCCGCTGCGCAGCCGATAACACTCCCTTATCTTCCCAGTGGCGCCGCAACTCTCAAGGCTTTCCATCCAGCTCACTCCACTGTATGTATATACATATATATTAGGACGCTCCGCTTTATATTCGCGATTCATACCATTACAGCGTCACTCACATAAATCCGTAATCTCACGTGCGAGAAAAAAATTTCTCGTTCAGCTGACACTGGAGTCTGCTAAGATCATCAAGATCTACAAAATCCAGTACCAGTCACGCGAAATATATCCCCCATCAACCCAAAAAAGTCTGCATTCAGTGCTCCTGGGAAAATGTTTTCAAATGAAAATTATATTTACTCGAAGATTGTGTTTGAATTTAGAAGATACGACCATGAATGCGATTGGTTAATGTTCCGATGGAAGATTTTCGAATTTTAAAGATCTAGAGCAAATTCTGTGATCGAAATGTAATGCCAATAGTTATCATCATGATTCCCACACTTAAATTATCAAATCCTATGATCAATTCTGATACTACAGTTGAAGAGAAATTCTGATGATGGTAACTGAACGCTGTATTGCTAATCAGGAAGATTCTCGTAAATCATCATGTGCCAGTCTTATCTTCAACCCGAATCTGCAAGATTACGAGAAATCCTGATAACGCTGGATGCAACCCAAGTGCAATAGTAGCAAGAATTATAGAGATACCCATAAACCATTCATTGTTATCACCAAGCACAGTCTATCTATAACACATACATACAAATTTCATAATCCAACGGCATCATATCCTCTATCCTACTCTATTCCCTAAATAGATTCTCTAACATAAACTCTCCAATTTGACATAAATCCTGATAAAAATAATTCTCGAAATAATTTCAACTGACATTAACCAGAAGCTGAATTACACACTAGTTGTCCGTACTATTATACTTATTTTTTCAAGACTTTTGAAACTTCCTTTGCGATATTTTATGTAGATTGCTGTTGTGTGAGAACCACACAGAGATAGATGAGAAAGAAGCGCTATCATTCGGATATCAAAGTGTGTATAAACTGGGACATAGTCTGCGTATATAGATACGAAGGATGTGAGGGAAGAAAAGAATGCGATGGAAGGATGAAAGGAAAGGGGAGAGGATTTGAGAAGAGATTCCCTGAATGATACGAGTATAGGATGCCAGATTCCTGAAGGAGATTAGATCACAAAAGTTGATATGAATTTTGCTTCGTATAAGACTCGCTTCTCTTTATCGTTCTGCCTTTGTCACACACTATCTCACTCACTCGCTCTCTTTTCTCTTTCTCAATCCTTGACTTCCTCCCCCTTTCACTGTACAACAAATTACTAAACGTCTCGCAGTCGCGTCGGCGTCATTGTCCTGTCCCTAGACCACACAAACTTTTACTATCAGGGAAGAGCATGAATCTCAGATTATCTATGAATATAAAATAAAATTTTCCCCAAAGAAGTGTTGCGCAATTATCTTCTCAAGGATAATTTCATCTCAGTTTACCATCCAAATGTACAATAAAAGTAAAAAGTAATTAGTTTAACATCATCGGCGATGTATGCAAGGAAGAGGATGACGAGGTTGCAGATAGAATAAACGTGTAGAACGAGAAGCACGCGTGTGTACGAGTTCACACGTGTTCACTGTCTGAACGTATGCGTACACTGGCGAGATAATCGCAAACGGACAGCACGTACGTATCGTACGATTCGAAAAAGGACAATGGGTGCGCAAACGCACCTACACGTGTCTCCTTCTTCGAAAATAAAAGAAAAATTAAGATTATTTGTATGCTATTGTTTGATAAATTTGTTCAGAGAGTCGCAACTATCAATTCAGGGATATAAATCCAAAAGGTTTATATTATGTTGAGAGAGTATAAAATACTTGTAATTGAATAGTTTTATAAGTTTTTATAAGTAGCAGCTTTGTGACAGAAGACCAGTTTCAAAACTTCAGACAATTTCGAGGTTGGTTTTCCAGGTCAATTTTTGAAAAAAATCCTGTCAATCAATAGATAGCTAAATTCTCTGTAGTTTTCAACTCAAGAAAAAATCTAAGAGGTATGATGGAAGAACAATGCAACAGTTAGAAGTCGGTAGTGTATTGACACCGACACACTAGCGTCACAATCATCAAGTGTTGAGAAAGAGTGAGTTTGAGAGCAAAATACCACATAAGAGTGAAGAAAAGGGAAGGAGTAGATCGTTATCATTGCTTTCCTGTGTCCTGCCGAGAAGAGTGTTCGAGCAGTATGAGGAAATGTCGACCATGAATTATTCATGTTTGTCCTCAAGACTTTGCTCAGACGAAGGGAACCGCTTCGTTTATCAATCAGAGATACAATACGATGAACAAATTCGTATTGGAATTGCCGGTACATCTAAAATGTATGTAGGCACTTCACAATCTATTTTATTACAAGTAAATAGAAGATTTAATATCATGAGAAGAGTGCCACAGACGATAGACAGAATATCGATTTAGGCCTACAATTAATAGCGATTGGTGTAATAATCATTGAATTTTAAGATAACTAGCAAACTGATTGTTTGTTTTACATCTTGCAACTTCAAGTCATTCAAAAGTCAATCACTCTCTTAATCTAAATCAGCGGAATTTCGCTCTTTCAAATTTAGAGAGCAGGCTTTACGAAATTCAAAAGATTTTTAGTATTTTTAAAAGATTTCGTAGCATTTTAAGGGATTTCAGGATATTTCGCGGAATTTTAAAGGAATTTTAAATATTTTGAGGAATAGTATTAATAGGATTCTAAGAATTTTAAGAGATTCTAACGAATTATAAGTGATTTCCAATGTTTTCGTGAAATTTTGAGAAAATTTTAAGAGACCTCAAAAGATTTTGTGGAATTTTATGAGATTTCTAATAATTTTAAAGGATTTCAGAGGTTTTTCTGATATTTAAAAGATTTTATGGAATTTTTAAAGATATCATGGAATTTGATGTGATTTTTAAAACTTTTATTGGAATTTAAAAGATATAAAGGGATTTTAAATGTTATCGTAGAATTATAAAGAATTTCAAGAAGTTTCTGGGAATTTTAAGAGATTTTCACTATTTTAAGCGATTTTGAAGATTTTCGTGAAATTTAAATTTAAATTTAAAAAGGTTTCTGGGATTTTAGGAGATTTTAAATGTTGTCATGGAATTTCCAAGAATTTTAAGAGAATTCAAGAGCCTTTAATGATTTTTAAGGATTTTATGAAATTTTATGAGATTTATAATAATTTTAAGGGATTTTAGGGGTTTTTCTGATTTTTAAAAGATTTTTTTACGAATTTTAAGAGATTTTCAGGACTTTGAACAGATATCAAGAGATTTTTATGACTTTTAAAATATTTTATTGGATTTAAAGAATTTTAAAGTTTGTCAGGAAATTTTATTGAGGGATTTCAAAAGGTTTTTATTATTTTTAAAAGATTTTGTAAAATTTACAAGGATTTTGAATGTTGTCGTAAAATTTTAAGGGATTTCGAGAGATTTTTCTAATTTTTAAAATATTTTGTAGAATTTTTAAGGATTTCATGGAATTTGATGAGACTTCTAATGATTTTAAGAAGTTTCTAGGAATTTTAGGACATTGTAACGAATTTTAAGGAATTTCGAAGTAATAGTTCTATGTTAGAATTGTTTGTTCTGAGTGAAACAACGGTTGATCCTAACTTTGTCGCAAAATGCCGATTTCTTTGGAGCAACAGCCGAGTAAGGTCGCAGCTGCGATGTGTGAGTTCGAATGTGTGGCCGTGGTTATCTCGCACGTCAAAACGGCGCAAAGTTGTGCCGCAGCAGGTTGTACGCGGGACTTGGTGGCACAGATACCGACTCTTCAATGTCAAAAGATAGCAGCTGAGACAGAGACTCCGAGTAGCTCGTCAGAGAGTCTCGTCGACAAGAACCGACCCATAGGTGGCGGTTCCAAAACATTCCGGGTCTCATAATACTGACCTCTCGACATCTCCCTTATCAGATCTCTTGGTCTCTAGAACTTCCTCTTTTCTCTTCAAAACCATATCCATTTCCAACTGCAATGCTATCTTCTTTCTTAGCTATTCAAAATAAAATCCCTCCAAAACAAATCAAATCAGATAATAGAACTAGAATAATTATTTGTAGCTTGCATCTGTATTTCGTGTTTCCTTATGCTTTATATATCAACCAGTATGTATAGTTTTATAAGGAGGGATAAAAGCTAGATAGGTACCATCAAAGTATTTTGACTCGCTTGTCCAAACTGAAATGCTTTTGAAAAGGGAAATCGCAAATCGTAATCCTTTTTCAATGGATTCGCTTTCAGAAGATTCTTATGCACAATCATGCTACAGGTATAATAATGATGATCATGATAAGATGATGCAAACATGTTTTGAAATATATTTTCAATTAATTTACGTCAAAATATTTCTTACTTATTATGAAGACTTTATATCATTTACAAATGTGGTTTTAAAGTACAAATATTTTTAATATTAAACGCCGTCGAGATTGACAACGACGTTTAGAGAAAGTCTAGGCAAAAGTTTCGGAGAGGAAATATAAAATGATACGGAATCTGTCTTGATATCCCAACTTGGCATTTTTTATTTACGAAATTAGACGTACGTTAAATTCCTTTTTTTTTTTGTTTAACTTCAATATATAGTAGAATAATCTGATATTATTAGGGAATATTAGGGAAAATTACAGTAGAAAAAGTAGAGTATGGTCAGACGCGCGACAAACAATTCACTCTTCAATCATTAAAAAAATAGTTTTGAATTTGTTTATTTTAGAGAGAGAAAAAATGACTTACTTGTCTAAAAAAAAATATATTGCGATGTTTACGAATTCCTTTCAATTAAATACCACGCTCTCTCAAACTTTTAAGGTTACTGGAATATTTTAAGTGGGAATTACCGGCCCTGGTTTACGAACGGCTGAATATTATTTTTAACATTAAAAAAACGCAATCCCGGCTGTTGGGGTATTATCAGTCATTTCCATTTCTTGATAACTGTTTTTGCTTATCTGAGTCCGAGCTAGCTGAGTCTCGTCGTCCCTCACTCCGTCTGGCACCGACTCTCTTCACCCCCCCTCTCACACTCACTCTTTCTCTCTCACTCACTAGCACTTTTCCTGTCTTTCTCTATCCGGTAATAACTTCAGCTATCGCCTTCATTGATCTCCCTATCACTGTTTTATCTCATTCCAGTGACGTCGCAGCCCGGGGACCGGCTATGAATTTTTCCGATTTTAAACGCCAGTTCGCGAGTCGTACACCGTGAGTAGTATCGATAATTAGAAATTTCCAGATTTTTACTTTCCGATTGATTCGATAATATCAATAACAACGGAGATAATAGGACAGATTGGATCAAAAAATCCTCAAGGCATTTGAAAATTCGGTATTACGTATTTTCGTAATTACTGTCTTGATAAAGCAACTCGGTCAAACACATTTGGTAATCCGCAGATAAAAAAGTTTCAGAGATACGGAGACAGACTGACATTGTCGTTAAGCGGGAGATAAATTCAGGAGTGTAAAAATAAAAGGTTCAATTTTCTAACTCAAAGCAGAAGTATAATCATACAGTTTTCTCAAATTTCCTCCTAATTTGATCATTATTAAACTAGTCTCTAGTGTACGCTTATTCTTCGAAATAATTATTCAGTCAAATGAGGTTTATTTCATAATTTGCCAAAATTTTTTTGTGGAAACCTGTGCAAAGAAATAAAATGTTGCAAAATCAGAAAAGCATATCAGCACCCCGTACTCTTTGAAATGAGTCTTCATCCTTGCGATTTGGATCTGAATTACGAGTTTACGAGATAAAGCTACTCGAGATTTAATCTGAATGCAAAGCGATCTGAGAAGGATTGTTCCATCTCATAGATTCGTCTTGAAACCTGTAGATAAATAGCAAACCAGCATGTACGGGTAGACGGACGAGATTTGCGGCAAACCGGGCGGCAATCTGATAATAGTTGGTACGAAAAGGTGGGGGTGGGATATCGGTGAGGGGGTGGTGTGGGGAGAGGCAAGGTTTGCCTAATCTTTTGTCGATCTTTTGCGAGTGCGCCAAGTACGAGCAGATCCGCCGTTGGCTCGTCGAGGTTATGCTGATATCACGAGCCCTCTACATTATTCAACGGGCGTTTCAGAGACAGGTCGTGTGTCGAGAGGACTTTCCCGTTTTTACCCCAAACCGGGACCATCATCGTGACGAATCGGTGATGGAATTACGTTCTCTATAAATTTGATATAGGCCTTCAAAAATAACGAAACATTTTTTAAACGACTCAAGAAATGAAGCAAAAGCTGAACTAAGTAACTATTACGATTATACAATATTTTTCTGTTGATTGATATCAAAATGTAAAGAATTAAAAAAGAAATATCTCTTGAGGGTTCGAATCATGCCTCATAGGTTGGATTTTTCTGAATTTGGACCAGTCCCTTCATCGGTACAAAAAGAACGAGTTAAGGGGCACAACTAGTGTGATATTTTTATCGATTTATTTATTATTTATCGAGTTATAATTTATTTATTTATTTATTATCGATTTATAACGATGAAATCAGTATCTTTATCTTTGAACCGCTATTTTGTTAGACTTTCATTTTTTCTACAATTGTGGTTCATGCGATACGGGCAATATCTTCCAGTTTGACGGACTTTTTTTATTTTTTGATTTCAGGGAGTCTAAAGGCCACAATCACTGCAGCAGTGGGACAACTTTTTTTGGAGACTCGGGAGATGGCGCATAAGTCGCTGAAAATTCAATATATTTTCATACAAAAAAATGACTTTGTTTACTTGAATTATAAACGAATATATTTTCAAAATCACAGAATATTCGACGCAATAATTTTCTTTGAATAAATTCCCGAAAATCACCTTTTTCTTGTACAGTCACACTTAAGTTGTGCCCCTTAAAAATTAGAGTTATTGTTTTCCCTCAATGACGGGCAATAAATCAAAAAAAGTTGAGTTGCACCTTTTTCGATTGGAATCTGTCTTTCCTCGTTCTACGATTGAATCGCTACTGACTGCATACGAATTTACATAACGATATTATTAGCGAGCGCGGTGGCATAAATATAAGCGAAAGATAGCAGCAACGTCGTCGATCGCGTGGATAGCATACACCGATGTCTAGATGCGAGAGTCCATTGCGCCAGAACCTGGACCCGTTTCCTCATTATTATTAATATTTCACAATTATCGCGTTGCTGTTACGCGATCGCTCGACCGATAACGCCCGCCGGAACGCTCTCGTGCTCGGGAATTCGAGATCGAGGCAGAATTCGAGATTCGGTGCTAAAAAGAGAGGAGACCCTTTTCCCCTTCCTCATTTTATATTTCAAAGAGAGGAGAAAGCACGAATGATAGAGTACATGTTTAAACAAATCGAGGGACTTGGCTTGTTATATCACGATTGTAAAAATCGTTCACATCATCTTATCTCCTGCGAACGATATATGTACAATTTTTCGTATGTGAATTATGGGGAGAGATGAGTTATCTTTTCCTGTTGTCGCATTACGAATTTTAGGATGGAGAATCAAAGTATTTGATTTCAGATTATTATGACTCCTATTCAATTTTTATTAAAGCTTTGTGATAATTTTAAATTCTACTTTTTGAAGAGAAGAATTTGCAATATCATGAAGTATAATGAGAGAAACATGCTTCACCTACACGCTTATGGTGAAGTGTAACGAGGAAAAAATTTGTGAATCGATTAGATAACATCAGATTATTCTTAATTGCATTCTGACAAAGCAAATTATAATTGAAAAAAATATTTTATACTTCCTGAAATCACCGAAATTGACACAATACTTTACTTAGAATGTTTTATACTCGTATGTGGATAACAAAAGCTACCAGAAATGTCTTTTTAGCCCTAATCTACTTTTACAAGTTTATCGAAAAGGTCACCATCAGAGATTGTAAAAGATAACATAGCATGACCATTACAGATAACAGTCTTCATCATCAGCAGAATATCCTTTACAAAATATAGTTTCTACTGCAACATGTAGGAACAAGAAAATAAAATTATCTCACGCGAGCTAATAGATTAAGTGAGTGCACAAAGGACTCTATATCGATTGAGTCGATTCGACACAGGAATAAAAGTAACGCGATAGAGATCACGGAGGCGATAATTTTACGCCAGGCGATTGATAAATCGAGGGGTTGGCCGAAAGGGGTGAAAATAAGAGTGGAAGAAGTTAGCTGGTGGTTTTCCCGCATCACCTACGATGCCATGATGAACTCGCAGCATAATTCGCATATCGAAGCGACCGTACCCGAGGGCGACCCCTCCCCCTTTCCATCCGCGCATAATCATCGGCAATAAATCTCGGTTGCATAAGTGTAACGAGAGATACGAGATCGTAACGCACACAGCCTGAGGCCGGTGAGCGTTGTGCCATCGTCGATCGAATCCTGGAATTCGCTCTCTCCTGTCCAGTTTCCTCTCCGAAGGGATTTACTGATTTAATGCATTTTCCGAGACAAAGGAAATCGAAACATCCCTTTATTTAAGTGAAAATAAGCAAAAGTAAATTTTTAGATTGCGCAAAAATGTGTCTCATAAAGAAATACAATTCTTACCTATTGTAACAACATCAATGAATGTTATAGCGGAGATTGAAGAAGATCCAAACTTACCTGTAACAAAAAAAGAAAAAATAATGCTTAAATATCATTATCATAAAAACGCCTTATTTTAAGATTCATTAACAATCGGCACATAAAATTCACTAGCTCAGTCAAATTAAGAAGAAGAGGTTGATGATTTCATGAACGAAATTCATTGAAATAAATGATAGCCTCCTATCTGAGACGAGCTGGAAGGCCCGAAGAAGAGTGACCACATGTGAGGTTTGATTAATTTATCCCGCAATGCCTGTAAACTCGAAAGTAAACTGGATATGTGAGAATGAATATGCTTACTTAGAAGAGCAGAATCGATATCGGACTGACTAAGCCTGGAGCATAAAAATCTAATCACAGCACGTACAACGCTACTGGTTATCGAGACTGGACTTATCGCACGACAAATTCCACCGATTCTCGTTGATGCGTTTGTATATGCATATTATCGAATACAACCTCACTTACATTCCTGACAGTATTCATAATTACGGTACTTATACTTCTTACACGCAGTGCAAGTGTCACTTTCATTTTAACTTGTCCTGCTGACACGGTTTTTACTCTGTTATGTAATATTTTCTAAATCTTAAGATAAAAATTTTTAAAACAATTAAGTATTTTGTAAGTAAATATAGTTTCTATGCATATTAAAATTTAAAAGGGATACTATAATGAATATTACATTTAATGTCCCACATCGGTATAGAAGAATGAAAGTTTTCATGTTTGTTGCAAATGAGGTGGGTTACCTTCCTCAGAATGCGGGTTCAGATCGCATAGATTGCAATTTGCATTCACACCTGCGCTACCGTGCGACAAGCTAAATAGTGGTCCTGTAAGCATCGCTGCATTGTACACCGACCCGTTTGTCGTTTTGCGATTGTTCCATTCATAGAACGCTAATGTTGCGAATGTCCTATGATTGTTATTTTCTAATGCTATCGTAATTCTGTTAATGTCGATAATAACATCAATTGTCTGCCTCCAACGCGATTCATAATTTTTTCGAAAGAGAGTGATTACGAAGTTTTTTCAAAAAATAAACACTAGAAACTTGTGTTATAATTGGCAATCAATACCATAAATTCAGTAATTATTGTAAATAAGATAGTTCTAAAAATAGTCTCTCAAAATGACAACAGCTTTATTTGTTTTTGAATGCCGAGTATTAAAATCAATCAGTATCAAAAATGTTGAAGAAAGCGTGTGAGCTATATGTCAAAAAGTATCATATCAGCACCTCAACGTCGATGTTTTATGCGTTTCAAATCGAAGTAGATATCAGTTGCAACATAAAGTTTATCACAAGACTAACGGCAAATCGTAATCAGAAATCACATACCGCGACAACTTTACAGCGTTGCGAAGGGAGAAGGTGCTTTGATGTAAACATGGTTAGTAGCAAGCGAGCTGTTTATTTTATATCCTCCCCAACATAACTTTATTGATGGAAAATTCGCGTAAACCTAGGATTTACTTCAAAACCATTAGAAATAAATTCCACACACAAACTGTAACACAAATCACTCATGAAATATGACTCCTGGACCTTGCGTTCGTAGTTTAAGGTCAAGATGAACCAAAAATTCCACAAGCTATGAAGTCGTTACAGCAAATACGGATATGTGGCATGCACAACTATATTTGAAATTTATATATTGATTTACAGTGCGAGGGAAACGCTAACTGCTGGTAAAATGCTAGGCAGATGTCGATCTATAAAGTATTATCGAACTCTGATCTCGAAGTCACATATATTTGCCGATGGGAGATATCGCATGTTTTGTTTGTGTGTCTTCCACGTTCACATGGGTATACCTGCATCTCCGATGACCCTCGCCTGTATGTACACCGGGAGAATGGCGTCATGTGTCGTAAACGCCTTCCTACGCGAGTAGATGCCGAGATTTATTCGCAAGCATGAGCGACATGTCAGCTAGGAATCTCAGGGTATTCAAGATTTGCGTTATATTTATTCGAAAGATTTTACGCGATGCATATAAAATGACGTGGGACATCATGCACTCTAAATATTGATAGATAAATTTAAGATCCACTTTTTTTAGTTCTATTGCAAATGGTTTGAGGACTTTTTACATCAGTTATGGTGAGTTGTCCTTGTCGTTGTCGACTTTGTGACGAGCCTCGAGCAAGGATTCCAAAAAACAGCCGATCGCCGGACGAGCGATTAATAAAAGCGGTTCGTAACTTTGTGGGCTATAACTTGAAATAGTTCGCGCGGGTTATCGGCAATCGGGCAATTTTACACGAGGCGCCACGACGCGCTGTATACGTAAGTCTATGGCGGTATACCCACCGCATCGTGTGACTTGGCACACCTGTTGCCGGACTTTGGCGCGCGGCAATCGATTATTTAGCAACACAGAAATTGGAAGGTTAATTTCGTACGCTCGTCCGCAATTTGATTGCACCGCCGTCGAGCTCACACCCACGTTCTATATACAGTTATACTGGCGATATAACGTAAAGCGCAATGAAGCCGTTAGCATCAGCTGCTGAGCGATGCGCTTCTTCAACGATAAGCTGTTGCAGTCAAGTCCTGAAAGGCGTGTGTTTGGTGATTATGAAGAGGAAATAATCTTTTTCAGGAAGCTTCTTTAATAGTTAAATGTGTAGACTAATTTACTTTCAACATCGGGGGCAACATTACTTGGGCATCTTTTCAAACTCTATGATGCTATCTAGTACGTATAAAAGGTTATATTTCAAATTAACTGATGGTTCACAATTTCAGTATTATTTTGAGGAGCATATGGAGTTTAATTTTATAACCGAACCTTGGTATAACTATGAATTAGTTATAGAAATGATAACTAAACCAATTTATATTGACCGACTTTGAATTATTTCTTTCAGAATTATTTCACTCAGATTTGTGATTGAGATTACCCAAAATTTTAAGAATTCGCATAGACTTATATGGCACAAAGCACAAGTCCCTGGACTCGTATCGGAAACCCATGGGAAAGAAAGAATTCGCAGGAAAGTCATCCACCGCGATGGGACCAGATATCACAGGCCGCGCATAAAACTCTACTATCTTCGCAATCTGATGCCACACGAACCAGTTTTCGTACGGGGCCAAATCCTTCTGCAAGGATGAACGAGGATCCAAGCAAATGCCGAACTCTCTCTTTCTTTCTCTTTCCCACTCATGTTTTATCTTCTCTCTTCAGAGGGGAAAAATGCCATGAAATCGATACTCACGATCGATTGGTCGGAGAAAGCGAAATGCTCGCCATATGCCGCGTCTTCGCCAACAAAGTTGCTCTCAATTGTTTTCCAGAATCACTCCAGAAGTATTATATGATCTTGATTATTTAAATTTGTGCATAAAATTGATGTCATGAAGAACTAATAAATTCCATAAATTATTCGAGAGGCATTCAGAGAAGGTAGCAACAACAAGTCAGATTGGAAGAAATGGCTTTCGATTGTCGGAAACCGCATTCCTCGTCACTCGTTTCGCTACTTTCCTTCGTCAACTGGAAAGTAAGGTGTTAGCCAAAGAATTTTCCGCATTTCTAAACTCGGCGAAATAAAGAGAAAAATCATTCTACGTGAATATTGATCATCTGAATTGATGAAAATGCGGAGGACCACGCGAAACTGATGACTGATGGACGAGGCAGATGACGATAATGTGGTTATCGGGTGATCTGGGGGCGTCCAAGTGTTATCATCTTCGTGATAAGGCGTTCGTCCAATCTCATCTGACCCATGAGACCTTTCCACTTCTATAAATCGACTAGCTATCGGGTTCACTCACACGATTCATACACGTTATGCCCAAGCACTCTTTCCCCTTTTTTCGTCTTCTTTTAATAATATATCTATCCATGAATCACCTCTCTGAAGAATTATTTATAAAAATGTAACCAGAAGGAAGTTTTAAATTAGAATCAGTAAAAGACTCTTTACTCCAAACTGAGTAAACTTTCATATTCTCAAATACAAATTTATGTGTTTACCATATAAAATATATCAGTCGGAATAATCTTGAATGAAAATGAAATAATCTTTAATGCAAAGAGCGGTATACAAGCAAAAACGTAAGAAAAAAGATCTTTTATCGATAAACGAAACAGTTCCGAAGAAATCGAATGGAGTTACGTAAAAGCTGCTTTTTCGAGGGATAAGTCTGT
>JAUESH010000015.1:18108830-18121595 GCA_032275165.1 Synergus magnus
TCATGCGTGTATAAGGGATGCACACTAGTAGGAGGATGAAGAAGAGGAGGTCTCGATATCTGTTCGCACGTCATTACCCCAGACTGCCGTAGTAGCGATCAGTCCCGGCCGCGAAGGCACATATAGCTTGCCTGATTCGCTATGATCTATGGATCTTTGGGCTAATTCATATCGGATGAAATTATCTCTGCTTACGACGTGGAGAGAAGACGAGCCTCGTTATACATCGAGAGAGATGTATCAGTCATAATATTTGCCGATCACGGTCATGATACGATACTTCCTCACCGCTATTTTCGCATCTAATTACTTTTCTTGTCTCAGGTTGGTAGCAATTTCTGCAAAATGAACCTCCGTCTCTTCTAATTTAACGATGCACTATTTCTGCCAATTAAAATATTTTCTAATTTTTGCGTCGTGGTTGGTCGGTACACGTGCACCGGACGAAGTCGTTATGTATCGAAACTCATTTATATCCGAAATCAGATATGGCAAGACTTGTCGCGATACGATCGAAAGTATAGAAGAGAGAAATAAAGGTGAGTTATGGAACAATAAATGATCGAGGAAACTGCGACTCTCTCGTCTTTTGCATTCTAATTTTCAGAGAAATAGTATTTAATTATTCTTACTTTTTGAAGTAATGATGAAATATCTTCATTTTTTTAATATCTTGTATCATTTTTTTCAAATAATTGTCATTCTGTTTGTGTTAGATTGTTACCGGCGTTATCAAAGGAAAAAAAACGTTACGTAGTTAAATTAAAATGTGTGTTCTACATAATTTAGATTATCTTGACTTTAGGTTTTGTCATAGAATTTCATCCTTCATTTCTATCTCAGACATTCGTGTTTGAACTTCAATTCTTTATCCTTCAAAAGTTATGGCCCCATTACCTTCCTGAGATGAAAAGAATGCATGTAAATTTTAAAATAAAAGCGCGTATCGCGATATCACAACTGGTTTGAGCTTTATCGAAGGAAGTGCATATCGCTTGTATCCTAATGCGAAACACTGGCGTAGAGTTCAAAAATTTTTTATGAATTAAATTTTAATAACAATTTTTGCTGAGCGATGACTAATTATAGTCTATTTAAAATAATATCGTAGTTCTTACTTACTCAAAGTATCTGAATAGCAATAATTATGCAGTGGACTCACCTGAAACAAAAAGTAAAAAAATTATTACCTTTTCTTATAAAGCTATAAGTATATTTCAAACAACTCATGAAATAATGAATATCAATTATTATTAGAGAATGGAGGCAGTTTAAAAGCAGATAAGCGCACTCCTTTTAGTACGACGGCTCCTATCCAAGTATAACCGAATCAAGCGCTGCTTAACTTCGGTGATCGACCGGGAAGCTTGAAACAATTTCATCTGTCCAACTGAACACTTAATGATTGAAATTGTTAAATCAAATATTACAAAGTCATTCAGAGTTATTTGACCCTTTAAGTACTGATTTTTTAATGTAGAACTCAGAATACAGCGAATGAGTTTTTCTAATCTCTGTTTATACGTTGAGCATGGAAAGGAAAGACGATAAGAATAGATGATAAGTGGATGAGATTCAATTTGATGCCAATTAACATTCCAGTCTTCTCTTCAGCATAAAATCAGCTTAAACTATCGCTGATCGTGCAAACGATAATACTTCCAGAGTCAGAAGCGTGTGGTTAAATGCAGATTATAAAGTAGACCACATCAATATTTTTCATATTAGGAACCAGGGATTTTTTATAATTAGAGGCCATTTTTTTCTTACAACAGAAAGGTGTAAATAGATTTTATTCAAAAGCTTCATTGACTGCTCTATTAACATTTGAGTAAAAAAAAAAGGAAGAGATGATATTAATACACATGGAAACCCTTCTGCAAAGCAGTGTATGTATAATAAACACACCGTCGTTCGCTAATTTGCACTGTTTTACGACTTCGCTCGTAAATTATGCCGACGTGCATACTGACGTACCGACGAACGACGTGCATGTACGTTATACGTGTCTAAGCTGACGGACGTGGAGGGACGTAGATCCCGTCCGCTCGCACGGCCTGTACAATCGTTTGATATCAAACAATGGTAGCGTCGACGCCAAATGTACCCACTCAGTAGCCATGCCGCTGTAACACATACGTGAACGCAACTTGAACGCCGGCGAAGATAAGGCATGGCACACGTTGCTAGATATGTACAGATATCAGCGACTGCGTTTGCAAGAGCTTCGGCTAGGGAGCGACCTACAAGGTACTACCAACCGCCTACCAGATTGATCTTACGTCAAAACGCAAGGCGACTTTATACCTGAACGCGAAACTTTCAACGTTTTAGTATTAAGTAGATGTATTATGAAGCTAGAGAAGCCAATGTCAGGAAGTATCCAAAGATGATGAATTCAAATCAAATTTGGAACAAGTTAGAGAAATATATATAACACTTTCTCAACAAAAAAAATATATAAAACAACACCAATGTCAATCAAAGTCCGTCGATTTATATTTAATTATTATGCTGCATATTTAATTAGAATGCCATAAGAACATGTATCTCTTTATCACGGAGCAGAGATTGTTAGGAATATATTTAAGTTCCTAATTATTACCAAAAATACCTAAACTTTACTTAAATATTCTGGAATTAAATGGTTAAAACCTAATTACGATGCAATTGTGTGGAATAGTTAATGAGTCTGAAAGAGTCATTGTTTTATCGTGTAGATATTTTGATAGAATTCCCACGCAATAAAGTGATATCACAAGGACATTCCGTCACACACACAGAAGACATCCGCGTGACGAGTCTTTTAAATGTACGTTCATGGCATATTGTTCGTGTCGCGAAGATCTTTATCTAAATGAACCTTCATAAATAGAAATATGCAAAATTGTAGAAATCAGATTGAAGTTCTCGCAAAATCGTCATCGTTCCGATGTCAAGGAAAACCAGTCGCACTCGAATTTTTAATTCTGACTTAATACTCAAATGAAATTCGAGTTCCTCTCTTCTAGGAGACAATAAGTTTCATTTCAGAGAAATAAACGCATCATACATTAGTCAGAACATTTAAACTTTTTTCTTAGATTTTCTATAACAAATTACAGGAAAAAATTACATAATTAATTTACTTTAAATACATTAACGAAAGATTTGAAACTGTGTTGATTCTTAATAGACTCCACTCTCTTGATTTGAAGGCGCCTAAAACCGGATTGAGTATTTTAAAGCTCGAATTTAAGAACGAGAGGCAAACTCGATTGGTGATTATTATAAGCGCGTGGCTGATATCGATATCAGGGACGTAATTGCAAAAGGCCCGACATGTTGTCGCCCTGCATTAAGACTTAAGACTTTTTTGCATCGCGCAAAACTTTGCGACTCAACTTGCAGCTATCATAGAAGAAATCGCCTTATATCCATACAATGTCACGCACTTTATATACATAATGGTTCAACCTTTAGTGTCGATCAGAAACAAACACTCAACTTTGGTTGTTTTTAACTTTTCCACAGACTTAAAAATTTATCCGATAGAGTTACTGAATTGTGTTGCCTAAAGAGTAATGAATGAAAACAATGAATTAATGATTGTTTTTTAACTTTTTTTAAAATTACGTTATGAAATGCGTGGGTGATATACGCGTGAATGTCATCAATGAAGGATGAGAAGACAGAGAAAGGGAGAAGGAAGGCTTAGGACGAAGGGATCGAGAGGAAAGGGTGGAAAGGGAGGCGTGTGCTAATGAACGCCATTAAAAGCAGCGTTAATTAGATTGCGCTAATCAGATTGTCCCGCGTATCTGGCGTTCTTTTTTTCGTATGTACCCTCAACATTCCCACTCGAAATGTAGGTAGGGTCGCACGAAATCTTTTAAGAGGGCTTCGAATTTTTCTTCTTTCTTCTCTTAAAATTCAACAACGAACAAACGACTCAGGCTCCAAATTAATCCCATAATAGTAATTGCATCAGATTGATCAGTTTTTTTTCTCAGAAAATATTATGTGAATAAGAAACTAATCGGAAAATATCGCTATAATTTTTGGTTGGATGAGGGCTACTAAATTAAATGAAAAATTCCCGATTCACTCAGCCAAGTAAACAAACTCTCCTACTCGTATAACATTTAATAGAGCCAAGCACGTCGCATGAACCATGATCCATATTCATCGTTTCGAAGTGCATAAAATTACGATATAAACATGCCAGTGTGAATATCGTTCGCATATCAACCGCAGGGGTTTGAAACGTCGGCCTGTATTGCAAACTCGACCATGGATCTGATAGTGGCTACCATGAAAAGTACCCGCAAGGAGAGATGAAACTGAATAGGTACTTACGAGTGCGTATTAGTTCAAGAAAGTTTTTTCCCTTCAAGTTTTACGCAAATCGTCTCCTACATCAACTTTGATTACCTCATTTCACTTATCTGCATACCATATAAATAAAAAAGACCTTATTTAAATACGATAACCTAATTTTTCAAAGTTTACGCAAACATGGAAACTGAAATTTGAATATTAGGTAGATAATTGTTCAAGCTGGTTAAATGGATAGGAAATGTACCGTGCGATTAAAAAAAATCTTATCTGGACTTCCGGGGTATGGCAAATGCTTAATCGCAACAGTCAGGGCTGTGGACAAAGAAGCGGTCGCCCGAGTTGAAATCGCTGGAGGTTATATTGCGGATAGCAGCTGAGATCCCTCGGGCTGACAAGACCACCAACCACTAGTTTTTACTCCTCACCACCAACTTTGCATCGAACCGGTCATACCAAGCATTTTGCGCAGAACATTTTTAGAGAAATCGATGATAAAATGGTAATATTTTGACGTCAACGTATATTAGTTCAATTTTCGAACTATAATCATCTACCCTTCACATGTTACGTTTCAAGTAAAAGCTATTCACTTGTTGAAAGTCCTTTCCAAGATATAAGGATTAGTCGAAGTCAAAGAACCAAGAAAAGGAAGCTGAAAAGAGAAAGCAATTTGCACACGTTTATAATGCTAAGTGCATCCAAGTTGTAATCATCGGGATCGGCATTCCTTGTTTCCTAACGCAAATACGTCTCCCTTGATTAGTAGCCTATTGTCAAGTTTCTCAACGCGATTTCCATCAAATTGGTAATCAACTGACTATTCTCCAGAAAATTATTGCCTGAATGTGGTTCATTTTTCTGGCGAATTAAAACTGTTTTAGAATTCTTCACGAAAAGTACTTCAGATTTTAAAAAAGTTTATGAAATATTTGAAAACTTTTCACGTATTCTAAAGTCGATGACACTCAAGGAAAGTTTTGATGACTAATTTTTTCCGTGAAGATGAGAGTTCCTTAGAAAATGTAGCTACATATTATTAAGTGCCAAACTATGGTCTTGCTAGATTTTCCAGATGGATTTCTGCCTTTTCTACCTTTCGATTCGGCATGATTCTATCTTTCATACGGCAGCGTTCACATTGATCGTCGAGCCGCAACATTAACGCGTTATACGCATAACGAGCGTTAAAGCATGCCTCCCACTAGGGTCATTAATCATTCGGAGGATCATCGTCGTCATCGTTGTCATCGTAAGAGGGCGGAGAAGTTTATAAGGTCATGAATAAACGAGTGCGCCGGCTCCAAGTGCCGCGAGATGCATCGAGATATCGATCTGGATAATTGAATCGGGCGGTCGGAATCCCGCAGCGTTCGTATCCTAGCAGTGTGTACGCACCTGTGGATCCAAGAGATTCCACCATCGTCTTCACTAACGCGCATCTTCAATCGTTCCAAGTGTGAAGGAGAATATCCATCGACACCCTTGATAAGCATCTTTTAGCTTTCGATGAATTGAAAGAGACTACAGACATTTTTTAATTATAAAAAATTCTTAATGCTCATTAATTAACTGAATACAAATTACCAATATATAAATACGCATAAATAAAGAACTAATATAGTCGCTTGATTAATATGGAAATTAAAAAATTATCTGGAATTTTGAAACAATACTAAAGTTGTCAAGTGTATATAAATCTTGCTATATACGTTAAATATTCATAAACACGTACGTGCAAAGATTAAGGAAAGCTAAAATTAGAAACCTTTAGTACTGCAGTCTTTTAAATGTTCTCAGTTATCGCTTTTTCCGATCTTCGTCTTAATTTCCAAGTGGCACGTGTCTTTAAAATTTGAGATTTTTTTAATCCATACTGCGCTTAACTTTAAATTCCTCTTGATTATAACATATTTTTCTGTGGGACATATCATATCGATCCTGCATTTTATAAAGAGTGCGTCACGTATGCACAACGCTACGCGAGATCGATATAAAGAAAAAAGGTAGTTCTTCGCGCCGTTTTTTTCGATTATCTCGAAATGCGCACCAATGACGAAGCTATCGTATCCGCACCTCACACATACCATTTTTCACGCACACGGTACACATTTTAAGCTCACCCACGTGCTGCTACGCACTGACACGTGTAAATTCGCGTGTGCGAGCATCAGAGTGTTCGAGGCAAGTAGTTACTTACCCGCGTTGTTACGTACGGGCATGTATACCGGTATCGATACCCGCATTCGATAGCACCGAGAAAGACACGGCTCCTCCATTACCACTCGAGAAAGTCGCGATTGATGCGACCGGCAATGCGTGAGCGATTTATACGTGACGGGTGTGCATGCACGCAGTGACTCATCGTGATGGACTGCAGTATACTTTTCGTATTCCAGAATCATGACGGTTCAGCTTATCGCGGCGATTTTAGCTAATTTTGCAAGAAATTCTTTCGATTGTAAAAACAATCCTTGGGATTAAGTCACATTGCTTAGGATTAAATCTGTACATTAAGGATTTTATGTGTAGGAACAAAGATGCATCTACGGAAAACTAAGAGAAATTTTTCGTAGTTGTGTTCCATTTTACTTCCCGAATTGGTATTCGAGCACGACTGTCGAATTGGAAAATATCCAAGCACGTTGCACTTTGAGCCACGCTGTTTCTGCGAAAAGTATTAAATGATTTTCCAATACCAACTTCTAAGCTTCTACGAACCCACAATCCTGAAATTCCAAAAGATTCAAATATCCAAAACGCTGAGTTGTTATAAAAACTGACGCCCGGAAGGAGTGTGATGTAAAATAGCAGTACATTAACTAATAGGCAGAGGACAAGAGACTTGAGGTAAAAAGCACAGGTTTTAATCCGTAATGAATATCAGCAGCAAACTCGACAGCCTCGATGCCGTTTTTCAATTGGCTTTCCAGGGCTTTGTCGTTTCGTTCGCAAGGTAGAACATTCTGTTCCGGCTATTGTTTCAAAACCACCACCGCACTGCTCTCCTCAACGGCAATACCATGACGGTTATTTATCTTCACGTTTCACATATCCGCAGGAGCGAAAGAGATGTAAAACGCGATGAACGAAATATTATACGACAAAGAAAGGCACGTAGGGCTGCATGTGTGAATGCTGTAGAATACGGAGCTGCGAGCGATATGTCATTTGAAAGAAAAAGTTTCGATTGTCATGAACCTTACAAATTGAATCATCGCTGATACGTTCATTCTCTAATCTTTTAGGTAGATATTAATAATAAAGTGCTTTACAAACTACTGAACTTACAAACTCGACTAATCAGGTGCACATCTACTTCTGATTTCAAGATATTTCAGGACATTTCAATGACTCCAGAAGATTTCGCTGACTTCAGGAGAATTCAAATGAATTCATGCGACTTCATGTGAATTCACTGACAAGAAATTTCACTGAATTTACGAGACTAAGACAACACTGAAAAAAAACTCTATGGTTGTGACAACCACAGAAATAGAAAAATATGGTATAACTGCTAATTTGTGGTTGCCGCAACCACGATTTTGATTAATAATAGAGACAGTTCTCTCTGACAGATCAAGATTCGAGAATATTGATTGACTCGCTTGAATATTGAAAGTTCAAGAATTAACAAAAGAAGATTCAAGAATCTTGTTGACAATATTTTCTCAATATCGAGCAATAAAACTCAAGAATCAATCAATTATTGTCTTGTCGTGCATCACTATTCTCTCTGCGCTAATTTCATATTAACTGAATTCAGGAGTAGGGATTTTTGACCGCATATGAAAAAAGCGTAATTTCTTGAAACTTATTGGAAAATACAAGATATTGCTTCGCGTTATTGTATTTTTATCGAAGAGTAAGAAAGTGAGACATTTTGATCTGTAAAAAAAATAAAGTTGATAGACAGTGAAAATTTCATTTTCTATTAATTTTTTTTTTTGAGATCAAAAAGTCCAATTTTTTTTATGAAGTGATCTGGTCACCCTATTCAGGAGACTTTAAGTGCCTTCAGGTGAATTCAAGTGACTTCAGGAGAATTCAAATGACTTCAAGTGACTTCAGGAATTTCAGGAGATTTCAATGATTTCAAGAGATTTCAAGTGACTTCAGATATTTCAGGAGAATTCAGGAGATTTTACAAGTATACACCTGATTTCACGAGTTTTCAACCCCTCGCATAAAATTATAATATTGATCTTTCAAAAGCTTACTTTAATGATCTTATCCTAAATCGTATAAAATTTCTCATCTAAAACTTGAGTCAATAAAATAGATTGAACACATCGCACTTGAAACCAATTAATAATTGAACAATGGAATCAATTTCCTTCCATAATAAACTTGATCTACAAAAAGATCCCACCACCAGATTGAAAACCATCTCTGCGAGTCGGCAGCAAACGAGATGAATTTCGAGATTATGCGACAGAGGCGAGAACTTAGCAAGAAATTCAATCGTGCCGACCATAGAGCCCGGGCGATACTAAATTCATTTATCTGGCGATAACGCGGCGATTCTTTCTGAATTCAGGAATACCCGAGGAAAGACGTATATCTTGTTGGGTGGAGGTCGAAGGGGTGCTCGAAATAATGCACGATACGTCGGTGGAAGCATGGTCCCGGAGTGAGAAAGTGGTGGAAATAGGGGTGAGTTGGTCTAGGGGATGAGGTTGTGTACGATGCACCTAGCTGCACCTATTCTACGTTGCGATAAGGACAGCGAAAACCGGCGAGCGTAGCTCCCGTAAATATCGGGTGGGGTTCGGGGCGTTTTGAGACGAGGGGGTGAGTCTTCACTCCACCCCCCACACCATCACCCTCTTCCACCCACACCTTTTCTCCACCATGCACACGCTCCCTTGCACCGCGTAGTTTATCGCAGTATCGGAAGTCAGAGACCAGAGTTGCGCCAATTGTTTTATGGTCTGCAACCCCGAAGGACGTTACCTCCAATCCCTTGCAGATAAAGGAGGTGAAAGTGTCTTATTTTTGTTCCTTTTTTCTTTTCTCCAGAAAAAAAGCGCACTCTTATCGGTATTGCACAAATATCCGTTTTTTGTGTCTTATTTAGTAAATAGGGCGATAGTGTTCGAGGGTGAAAAAGGGGTCGATTGTTGCGTTTTAAGCTCAAGTTACAATCGCAGTGGGCTTAAGGTGTTTCGATTAAAATAAACGCTTTTTCTCCTACTTCTTCCAGTTTTCTATGCCATAAAATTGTAATTTTCTCATGTGAGTATTTAGTTGGAAAATCTAAAATATTGAATATAAAGATAATTTTACCAATATAGGGTTAAGCCTCGAGTTTATACATATTTTTGACGTGCGAAAGATCGTTAAGTGGAAAATATACCTCATGTTTACATTGAGGCTTGCAACTATACTAACAAGCTCACATGCCTATCGCATTGCATCAGAGAGAATTGATTGACACAGGTGCAAATGCAAATGTCGCCACTCAATAACATCAACTTCTACTTTTATACTTCATTTGTCACTGATAGTTAATCACACATAATAAAAAGAAAAAAATTACACAGGCAACTGTAAGGAGATATGGTGGAAGTTCTTCAAATAAATTATACAAGTAATAAACAGACAGGATTAAATTAAAATAAATATAAGTATAAAAATCTTATTCTCATGAGTAGTCTCTAAAAATCTGCAATTTTAATTAGCTGCACAGAAAATACGTAACTCGCGATATATAATTTCGAACAATTACTGAATAAAGCAAATATAAAAAGTGTGATAGAGCTGATAATACTGAGTGGAAAGTAATGCGCGATGCGTCCCAGGCTACCTTGTGTAATCGTCCTCGGATAGTGCAAGTTTTTCAAACTAGAACAGAGCGACTTTTGAGGGTTTTATCTGATTACCTCTCCCAACTCTCCTCCCCCCTCGATGCCTCACTCCATTCCCCAGCAAATTGAGTCAAGATAAGGCACTTTTTTTATTTTATTTTTTCTCTTTGTTTCTGTTTAAGTCCCTCTAGGTGTAGATTTCCCTGAAGTATCCCCAAGAGCGTTTGAAAATGTTTTGAATAAAGAGAACCTTATTTAGTTGAAGTAAAATATATTTTGTCAATAAAAAGATTCTACGTAGTTTTATAGAATTCAGCTAGTGTGCGGTAAGTCAGAGTCGACAGTACTCAATTAATCCCCGTTATAAATTTCTTTTCGGACATTCCTAAGACGCGTGCCTAGCCTGGGGGTCGATTGAGTGCAGAAGTCTCATTATCGCGTCTAAGGTGGAACGATACATCATCATCTTGCGATTCTTGCCAATCTCCTCTCTAGGAGAAGGATGATGGCAGGTAGGAGGAACCTAGAATGATCGACTTCCTTAGAAGCAGTCACTACGTGCTCTGTGTCTCTGATTTTATAATTTCCGCAGACGGGATACGCGACAGTGTTAGTCCAGAGTTTCGAGCTTGACGCTTTTCCTTTCGGTGGCAAGCAAGGGATGAGAAAAATATAGAATATAGAATATAAACGAATAAAGTTAGGTGGAAGAGGGAAGATGAATAAACCCAAGAGAAGCAACAAGAAAAGGGATAACAAGGATGCTGGAGAAGCTAAGGCTGTATAAATGATTTTTCAATCTTGACTTCCGGCGAGACATAGATCACCGTCAAGCGGACTTCATTTCCGCGTACTGTTTGGTCCAGCCTGACTACAACATGACGTAAACCCGTATCAAGAACACAATGCAAAAGTTGTCAGTGTCTATTTTCCAGGTTTCAAATGGATTTTACTTCAGAATTTATTATTCAATTGTGTCTATATAATATACCAGTATTATTTTATAAAAAAGGATTAGCTTAAAATTAAAAGTCTTTACATTTAAAGTAACTTGTTAAAATTTAGAACCATAAACAAGTAAAATAAGAATAAAGCAGACTAAAAGCGAATTTTCTCTCATTGTTCCCTTTTATTCGTTAAAAATCATGGAAAGCGTTAAGAAATGGACGCGAAACTCGATTAACGTAGAAGGGAGATAAGAGGGTTTTCCTATCCCCATTTAGACGAGCTGGAGGTCAGTCGAGCATTACCGAGCGAGGAATAACAAATAAAAAAGGAAGGAAAAAAGGATTTGAATGCTCGTCCGAGCATATTCCAGAGAAATGTATAAAATGTAACCTCACTGGAAAAGG
Source organism: Synergus magnus (assembly GCA_032275165.1). Lineage (NCBI taxonomy): Eukaryota > Metazoa > Arthropoda > Insecta > Hymenoptera > Cynipidae > Synergus > Synergus magnus. The sequence goes on from JAUESH010000015.1 coordinate 18,120,310, forward strand.
GAGGAGTGGGCGCATGTGGATGCAGCAAAGGGAGAATACCGACTCGTTGTCATGCAGGCTCGACGCTTTCCACTCTCGTCTCTAGATCACAACCCCGGCACTTCATTTCCGCGTCTTACAGCCACCCGGGGTTTCGAAGGAAATGAAAACAATGAGATACAGCGGTCATCCGTTACACTCTCCCATTCTCACCTCTTAACTCGCATTTATATTACTTAAGCTCACGCGCCTCGAAACTACGTCCCGCTCTCTCCTTCGTCGCAATCTCCAACCCTCCACCCCCTGATATACACATTTGGTTCTAAAGCTCTTCGAAACTACTTCAATGAGGTATAACAGATTGCAGAACGCTTTCGAGAGTGAAACCGTGATTGGGGTTTTAAAAGCCTTTAGTATTTTAAATGTCGAAGCTAAAGAACAAAGTCTGATATTTTGTAATGTTTCAATTTTTATGTACCTATAGTATTACTTACTATCACATACTCACTGTGACCTACAGTAAGAATAAACGTTTGAGCGCGATTCGGTCGTCGCGCTCCGTGTTATATGTTCTTCACATACAAGTTACTAAATTTGTTTTTGATTTCTGTACCTTTCTAATAAATTAAATAATTAAAACAAGTGTGCCAAAGCCCAATCCAATCCGATAATTCTTTCGAAAGTTTTTGGCGGGAAAAAATTAGCTTTTGATTATTTAACAGATTTTTCACGGTTAAAACGAAAATATAATAACTTTTCTTTATAATATTTTTTATATTTCAAAACATGGAGATTTTATGAAAATTGAGAAAGTGATTTTTCACATACAACCAATACCTTCTCATATGATGAAAATGTAAAAAGAGTAATTCTATTAATACATGTCCATATATATTCGAAAGAACAATTTGTTGAAATTCGAAGCAGAACTTTTGAAAATCCTTAAGAGTCTTGCTTGTTATGTTTTAAGATTAAACAATAGGGTGGCTCAAAAACACTATTTTTTTCTAGAGAGTCTCGATCCCCCCAATTCGATTCGAAATCTGAAAAAAATAGGTGACCAACTATCAAAAATATTCCAACTAAATATCCAGATACTAAGTTTGGAAAACGAGATAATTAGGCTGATTATTTATATGCTTAGGATGAATATCTAGATGTTTAATTTAATTTGTAATTCGATTTTTTGACTATCTAGATGTTAAGCTTGAATATCCATTTTTCTCCGTGTGAAAAATTATTCCAAAAACCCCAAAAAGTGATTTTGCCCCATGCAATTTACATGGGAAACTTCAAGTCAATTCCGG
>JAUESH010000015.1:18124185-18149878 GCA_032275165.1 Synergus magnus
TGAAAAATTATTCCAAAAACCCCAAAAAGTGATTTTGCCCCATGCAATTTACATGGGAAACTTCAAGTCAATTCCGGAAAGTGTTAAAATCAAAATTTAAAAAAAATAGGACATTTCTTTTTTCGGATTTTGAGTCGAATTTGGGGGATCGAGACTCTCTAGCATCAAAAAAATTTTTGCCATGCATTTTTGAGCCACCCAATTAAACAAACTTAATAGAAAATAATTCAATACTTTATTCCATTCACTCCAAACGAAATGGAATGTAAATTAAATCATTGATTGAAATTCTGCACACAAGGCTAATTTATGAAAAAAGAAAAATTAAAATTGTTCGAAGTGATAAGTAGCTATTTCTGGTTTTAGACTGTCGAAATTTATATATATAAATCCTCGGGAGAGAAACGTCCACCGCACGAGTACTTCAGTGGGCAAGGAATGATGCACGTGAGAATGTTACAAACGACTTTATTTTAGCGAACAAGGTGATAATGTTATAATATTCAGGTCGTACTAGCGGGTGTGGCATTCGCGACGAGTGACATCGTGCGCGAATCGTTAATCCTCTTTTGCCCTATTCTGTCGTTCTCTCCCTTGTGACAATCGACACGCAACAAAGAATTCGTTTCCGAGAGCTCGTTCTATTAAGTAAAATAGTCTCGTGCTAAAAACCAGAATTACCAAGGTTAAGTCGAACTAGAATAACTATAATACACACTTTCGCGAAAAAATAAAAATAAAATAGCAACATAAGGAAGGAGATGCTAATTATCAGTTTCATATATATATATAATATGATTTCGGGTTGAAACGAATGATGAATTATTCACGGATCAAGATCTGGAGCAGACAATGAAATTCTATAACCTGATAAAAAACGAACGAGATGAAAATTAAAGTCCAAAAAATCTTCAATACTATTGTATTTTTTTTGTATCATATATTTTTTTACCTACTCAATGAATCTAATTGAAGATCTGAATTGGATTTTTTAAACTCTTTCTTTGAAACGATGACACTACGTGTCAAAGTTGTGTGCTGAGTAGAGTATGACTATTTGTCACATTAAGTAAACTAGATAATTTTACGAGTGACAATTGTAGGCGAGATCAGTAGGTTTTACTGTATTACAGTAACTGAGTAACGTGAGCACACAACAATACTTCCAGGACTTTTTCTTGTTAAATAAGTTCGTGGTACTTCGAATACGTCCATTCGCAGAATGATCCATTAATGCTTGCGAAGGATAAACGAGCGATCGTTCGATACATGACCCCCACGACCATGAATTACCCGAAGGCTCAGATTAACAAAGTTGCTTTTTCGATGAAGCTGAAAGATAATATCATTCAATCCCTTCCTGAGTGCAAAGTAATTTCACTATAGCTTATTTCAAATATTTGTTTCCTTGTTTAAACATGTGTTTGCAATAGTTAACAGTAAAAATAAATTTTAATAATTAAAATTTGATATAAATTCCTGTAATAATTGCATCTACATAATGGCACATATGTAACGTATCTATAGACTGGATTTACAAATGGAACCGCTATTTAAAATACCTATTACACAACTATCCCTGGCCATTATACAACTTTCATCTCCACTAAAAGTGGTACAAGAGAGAAATAAAGATTGGATCGCACGTGCTTGCTCTGTGTGAATTTTAGAGCACTGAATGTATGAAAAAAATAGAAAAAATTGTACGAAAACTGGTACTCGAGTAGCAGGTGGCGCGGGTGCTTAATGGTCAAAAAAAGGAGGGACTGACAGATCTCACATGCCTACATGGCAAATAAATGAACACAGCTCGCGCCACGATACAGACTACAGAAATGTGTGTATGTGAATTCATGCAAGCACACGCAAAGACGCAACTGAGACTTATCGCATCAGAAATCTTCACCACGAGCCTGCAGTCTTCGTCGTTGTCAACCGCGAATAGGTGCTCACACCCACTCGTGGATTTCGATCTTAGGAGCAGTGTTGCCAGATCGTTGGAAAAATCTGAATTTAGTCTTTTATTTGCATCTGTGAGTAAGTTTGTACTGAATAATCTGAGAATCTTGATTACCGAGTTGTTTAAGAGGCTGTAGTCGACGAATCCAAGTTTTGTAAAAGAAAAAGAAAACGAAAAGTATACTTAGAAACGAAAGCTGATATTATCAGAACAATGTTCAATCAAATTTAATTAATTACATTATACGGGTATCTCCTGTAAAAATACTTTAAACCTGGCGAATCATTAAGAGTATATTTTGTCTGACAATAGCACGATTTTACTACTTAAGCTGCCGATTTGTCCTATGCTTTCTTTCTTTGCTATATCTGATCACACATAATAAAGTTAATTTTACATTCACCACGTTTGAAATGATTGAATTCACCGTAAATCTAATCCGTATCACTTGTTGAATAACTGCCAGTAATTAATCAGTGATTTCACCAATAATTTTCCCATTAGTCATGCCAGTGGTTTCAGTTACTAAGGGGGCCATCCATAAACCGAATTTTCAACCAATTCATCGCTCCTTTTGGCTTCCTTGTTGTTGAAGACCAATAATATCTATATTTTCATAAAATACCAAAAGTTCACATGGACAGAGTGTGGGGTGAGGAGGTTCGTCAAAAATCCACGGTTGTCCACGAGGAAGGGCGGAGAGGGGGGGTCAAAAAGTGGTGAAAGATTGTCCACGTGACATATGGAAGGCCCCAAGAGACGAAATTTCTAATTTTTTAAAAGGACAAATTAAGAAAGCATTAAGTTTGGATAATAATAATTTGATATCGTCATTCATATTTTTAAATAAAATGTATTAATATTATAGATTATTTGATTTAAAACACAAGAAACCTTTTACTTTCTTAAATTAACTTTGAATTTTCGTTATTTGAAGACTTATAGATGAAAACAAAATTTTTCAAAATTACAAATAACCATAACTTCCTTAAAATTCAATTAAATGCATTAATCTTATAGGTCAATCGATTCGTCTCCACACAAGGAATCTTGTGTCTTTGAGTTATCAGTTTTGCAAATGATCCCTACAAATATTTATCTATAACTGTCTTTAAGTTATTGTGGCGACAAAAAAAACGGCGACATTCAACCATTTATCCACACATACATACACACAAGAATACATTCATCCGGACAATTGATTAGAACGTTTTATTAGGCATTTATCAACCGAGGAAAATTTACTTAAATTATTTTTAAAATATTGGAAAATGTAACGACTACAAAGCTTCCTCTATGAGGAAGCAATAGAAATAAGAAAAGTTTAAATGAGACTTATAAAAATAAAATTTTGACTATCCTAATCCACATCAAGTTCATTTCGTTTCATTTAAGGTTGCACAAAACAACCTAGGTTAAGTGCGTCCAACTCGCCGGCCCGCGCTTGAATGTGCGAGGATGTGGAGGAGGAGGGTGTGGTGGCGCACCGCACGATTGCAGAGCTTCCTTTGGTGGGGGAGGCAGTCTCGAGTGGGGGTTTAAAGGGCGAGGAGGGGAGAGAGGGTCGGAGCGTGAATTAACACCTCTCCCGCAGCATCAGATAGCGCCCGCGACTCCCTCGCCCACTGCGATTGTTAGCGGGGTAAAGGGGGAGTGCGTGCACTAAGGTTGCACGAGGAAACAGGGGGGAGAGTTCGCGTGATCTAAAGGGTGGGGACGATCGGGGAAGGGTCGAGGAGGAAACTTATAATTGGCGGCATGCGTATGCAAGCGCGAAGAGAACTTGCGAGTTGCAAGTCCGGCGCGCGCGTGAAAGAGAAACTGAGGGAGAAGAGAAAGAGAAGAAAGGCGAGCGAGAGATTTGTTACCACGAGTTGACTTGTTAACTTAAGCCGTTACGCGCCAACTCAATGGGCACTCCTTCTTGGGTCGAGCCATTCAGATCCTTCAAATGATCGTGCGAACTACGAATTCAGAATCTGGTACACCTTTTCCCAGGAATATGATGCAGGATAGTATTTTTTTGCAAGGGTGATAATTAGAATCACGGAAGTTGAGGATTGATAGGCCATTCTTGGGGTGTCATGTTAACAACTGGCTACACTGAGAAAAAAATGCTCGGGAATCAATATATATACTGTTGAATCAATAGCTTTCGTTCAAAAGCAGATTTTTTATTGATTCAAATGAATATTCAATGAAACAAGAATTAATGATTTCGGTTCAATATTGATGCTATAAATTCTATGGTATGTACATTTGAATCAATAAAATATCTTTTGAACGTAAACTGTTGATTCAATAGTATATTTATTTATTCCTGAGCATTTTTTTCGCAGTGTAAGCATTTGCAGCGCAGTGGCTTATAAGAGGCAATCAGACTTGGCCAGGTGTCTTATCATGAAGCCTGATAAGACTCACTCCAGCTCTACTATTGGTGCTAGATTAGAAAATTACAAGCCAATGAAAGGTAAGCTTTCCGAGAAGATACTATCCAAGAGATGGGGTTGAACCAGAATGGTTGTCTGCTTGGTTGTCTGTTATCAAGACACACCTCAGAAGATGGCTGATCATGCTCTGAAGTGGACTAGATATAAGAGTATGCTATATGATGAACGTTTAATTCCAATTTATTGTTAATATCACCAGTTATGATGTGACAAGCGTGCACATGTGCCGATACATGTGAGTGTAGACAAATGAGGAACTAGAAAGTCTTTGTCTGCTGATGGCGGTAGTAATACGACATGGTAGGAGGTGCTGGTAGCTAGAAATCCTATGCCGTTGTCATGGACGCTACGGAAACCAAGGGAATAGGTAGGTAGGAACCTTTGATAAGGAGACATTAGCGACCCGTATGTGATACCACGGACTCCGATAAGCCACACACAACGGACAACATGTCGCAGTTCTTCTGCTTCTCGTACATTAACTCGTTCAATACCGAATGCCACTTAAAGAAAATGTAGACATATTCCCTATAAGAACATTGTACTTGGACTTGTTAGGAAATAATAAAAACGACAACTCTAATTAAAATATTGAAAGTACCCAACTTCGAATAGCCAATCTTAACTTTAAGATCCTGGAACGCACCTCTTGACCCGTGAATCAGCGAACAAATCTTAGTGTCTGGTGATTCTCAGCATTGGTATAAATAGATGAAAGATAGATTCGATCAGTAAACTCAACTGAAGAAATTAGAAAAGAATTTTTTTTCACGTTCTATAGAGGAGTTCATAAAGTCGTGCGGGCATAATCACTTCCAGGTAGACAGGTGCTATTAGGTCTGCAAAACCAGCGAGGGTTCTATCGTGCTTATATTCCTTATCGTATCAGTCGACGGCGACAACAGAAACGACGTATAATGCCCGTATGAGCCCAACCGAGTTCCCAACAAAGTTTTACCTCTTCCTTCCTAAAAGCTTATGTTTCAATGATGAACTGCGATGCTAGATGAATCTGTCACAGCAGCCTCTAATTGAAAGTGCAATCACGACCAGGAAGTCCATCTACCCTAATACCGGCTACCCTAATAAATGTAGCGTCATCAAGCTAATATCAATTTCAGGGCAGGCATAACTCTCATTTACTTAAAGATGCTAAGGAATCGTTAATAAACTACGTTATCAATTTTGGGCCACTTTGACCCTCCTACTCCGTTACAAACCGCAAGTTTGGCGCGACCCACTCCCACCTCCTAAATTGGTAACGTAATTTATGGACGATCTCTAATAACAGATGTTAATAACGACTTAACAAGACAAAGCTGAAGAATTATTATCCTCGCACCTAATTAAACACAGCATAAAACGAAGAGCCTCGCCATCAATCAATTTGCCGCTCTAAGCGTTATCAGACCTTCCAAACCGTCAGAAATCTTTACTCACACTTATATTAGACTCACATGCTGAAACACTCTGTTCCCTCAAGGGGCCAATAAACCCTTATATCTTATGACAACCTGACTTCTAGCTGCGTGAATGAACATCTGAGATCGGGAGATCAAAAATCGGTCTGCAATGTGCACTATTTAAGGTCCATCTCTCTACCATCTATATCCACAGTTTTACCTATCATAGTATTGTCTGCATGTATGATACGCACACAAAGCGAGTGTTGACCTGGAAAAGTCGGCGATGCGTCGAAAGCCTTTTTCGCCGAATCGATCCGGCCGATAATGCAAATAACCAATGAGAGGGCCCGCCAGTACGACCCTCTATCTCTCGATCACGGGAGGAAGTGCAGCCCATAAAACATACACGCCTCCATCATGCGATACATCGTAGACCGGTACCCGCGTGTTCAGTCTACACACTGCCTCACTTGCTGGGCAACACATACGTAGAAAGATACGCATAACCATATAGCAAGTCGTGAACCCACATTATCCCACGTGCATGTGTTCACCTGTCAACGAACCAGGCGGTATCAACGCGGCGCTAATGTTGGATCATGCGTGTATGTCGGCGGGTGCATATCGTTCCACCAATCGAAGTTCACTCAGAACCTGACAGGGTTATGTGTTCTCCTTACGTCAAGGGAGGTTGTAGTAATAAGGGATGATTTCTAAGTGCTTATTTGGTTACAGAAATGCAGGTAATGTAACTGGTTTCCAAAAACTCATGAAAATCAGTTTCTAGAGAAAACCTGATCAGGGAGGTTTAACTTGGAGAAATGGAGAGATTAAACTATATGAATCTTTCAATAATCTGATTCCCACGTTTACATGAACCTATATCATTCCTGTCAGTGAAATCATAGCCGCAATTTGTAACTCGGAAGGTGGGAACGGACCTTCGATTTACGTTCAAAAGTCTCTTTGATAGCTGATAAGGCTCCCCCTGGTTCTCAGCATTATTGCAAAGCGATCACTTGATATTTCGCAAAGAATGAGATTTCCTCGGAAACCACGTAGTTCGCGAAATTATCTCGCATTCGATAACGTTCATCGTCCTTTGAACGGTCGTGCAACGAACAAGATTGAGCCGGACGCTTGCATCATGTCGTCATCTTGTGCGATTCTGTTATTCACTCTTTTTAACTCACTTTCACTCATTCTCTCTTCTATATTTCTTACCTAGATTATGCCCCGCGGCGATAATAGCATAAAAAATAATCAGTTTTCAGCGTGAAGATAATTACGAGAAAATATTGATGCATTCGGTTATTTTTAACAAATGCAGCGATGAACTTGCACTTTAACTGGACAGAGATTTGTAAAATTTTGATATCGAAAAAAAAAACAAGATTGGCAAAAGTCAAGGGCATCTTTTGAAAAAGTGTTTTCATTGTGATTATAAAAAATCACAGATTCTTTTCACACAAAATCTCATCAGCAGCACTGATACACTCAGAAAAAAAAACTTGGTTTAAATCAAAACTTTTATTTTAATAATTCAAAGTAAAAATTTCTTTATATTAAAGAAAACTTTCTTTCTTTTAAACTAATTTTGTTTGCTTCAAACAAAGTTTATTTGATTCAAACCAAATTATTTTGAATTATTTTACTTTAAAGAAACTGTTTGTTTAATTCAAAAAGAATTTTTTTGAATTAAAGAAATGTTTCTTTGATCGTATATCAATACTACAATTTCTTTGATTCAAAGAAAGTTTTTTCTGGGTGTACAGACAAAGGCATCTCTAACATATTTTAGTTGCTGGATTCGATAAAGAGCAACGAACTCGACATTAACACGAGACACTGTTTATGTATAAATTGCATTCAATAAGTAACATTCGAAATAAAAGTTTTATCAAAGTCATAAACAAGCTCGTCATATCTGCATTTTTTCGAATTTATAACACAATCTTAACTAAATTATTAATTCGACAGAGCATAGATTATAAATAAAGAACCAATCTAAAAGGTTTTTCAAGAAAATAGTAAAAATTTGGCGATGATGTGCTATTCGTCACAGGAGTTTGATTTCACTGCATCTACACGCCCACCTGTTGACACCGGAGTCGAGTTACGAGGTGAATCGAGGGGATAGTCGGGTAAAGCGGTATGGTGGGGTGCAAGGGCGCTCATTCATTATCCGACGGGCTGAAGGCCAAAAGCCGTATTGTGAAACGTGAGAAACTCGTGTACTTTTTCACTTGCCACACGATGTCCTGATGTCCTTATGCCCTTATGAGGTCGTAAAAATGTAAAGAGAGTCGTTAAGTACATAAAATTTGTGTCTCTTAAAAAAGCGACCCTATATGAACAGACCCTCATTCCAACAATAATTGGTATTAAGTATCTTAAACAAACATACTGTTTTCCGTTTGCAATTAGCGTTTTAAAAGCAAATAATCAATTCGAGTAATTTTATCAGCAAGCAAAGTGCATTGATTTCGCTTGACAAGGGCACTTTGATCATCTGGCACGCAGTTATCCTGACGGCCTTTGCACAAAAAGCTGATAACAAGCATTAGTCTCGTCGCAGTGAAGATACTCTTGCGACGAAGAACTATATTGCAGCGGACAGAGGCCCGGTGCATATCACGGATAACGATAAAGTGTTTTTCAGTACGAATCGGTGTTAGTAACTGTTTTCTCCGTGTGACTTCAAAGCATGGGATTGTGTCTACTCAACTGCGTCAGATAACTGCAGCCATCATCGCCAAGTATTCACTATTGACAGACAGCATCTTCCCTCTCCCGCCCCCTATCACCCCAAAGAAGTAAAATCTTTCGTCTGTACCCTTCCTCTCAGCCTCTTGGAAAGATATCACGAAGGCCGATACCCTCGCGGTGATCTCTGGGACAAGACAACAATGCCGGCCGGGCGTTCGATCGTTGGTTGGAAAACAGACACTATCGATCGTAGACTATATGCGCTTCACTATCGGGGGAAGATTTAGGAAAAATCTCAGATTGCCTGTGAACGGCGATCGACACACTTTGTCCCTGTCACTTTTGCAATGTCTGCTCGTTCTATCTTAAAGTCGATCTGATATTTCTCTCCGTCCTGAGCAAAGACAGTACTCAGTTTGTTGGGCATTCGATTATTTCGATTTGAAATCTAACGGTGCTAATCTTAGGTTAAAATGATTGTCGAGTTGGATTTAGTTAAATTCTTGCCTGATCAATCAAGAAACATTTTCTTTTCGAGAATCGAAGGATTTCACTCTTTCGAGCGATTTTCATCAGTCATCGCCGGATTTTAATAATGCAAACAAATCGCGAGCGAGTTACCGCGGATAGGATATCAGTGATGGTCTGTTGGGTAGAGATAGTACGGTAATGAGCGTCGAGAGGAAAGTTTCCAACGGTCGAACAAGCGGCAAAAGGAATCGATAAACCGGACGTTGTACCGAGCTTGTATCTCGATATCACCGATTCGATATCAAGGTCATTCTTAATGACATCCTTGATCCCACACAGTGCTCCTGCACGATCAATTAACTTCGACATTCGAAAAGCATCTTCAAGCAAGAACCCACTACAATCTACGTATGCTCAATGTTATTCAGTTTTTACATCTGATTGACAATTTAAACCACAACAATAACTCAATGGTCACTTTTCTTAAGATAAAGAAGAAATATTGTCTTCCGATTGTGAATTGAAAATGGATTCAATTATACCGCTTCAGCAATTTCCTAAGAATTTTTGTGAAATTATTATCTACAATTCTGTATTATCAGAATGAAAAAATGAAGCAATTTTCATTAGAGATCTTTCAGAAAAGAAGTACCTCAACCCGTATAGCACAAAAGTTCCCATGAGTATTCGTAGAATATTCCAATCGAAGTTCGCAACATTCCGAAAAATGTTCCAGGAAGGTTGCCGGAAGTTCAAGTTTTGTTAAAACTGTTTTTGTAAAATTGAGACCGTTTTATTTTAATTAGTGTATTAATTATAAAATTAGAACCTTCCGGGAAGGTTTCCACCCAATATTCCCTGAAATTGTATAACACAATTTTCCACCAAAATTCCTTACGGGCCTGAAACTTTTTTCGGAATGTTCCGAACCTTCCATTGGAATATTCCAGGAATTTTCATGGAAACTTTTATGCTATACGGGAAAATACATAATCTTTAACAATTACGAGCAAACAAGAATAAAAAATTTGAATGAAGTTAAAGAATTCAACATGAAGTTGATTCAAATTTGAAAGCAATAAGAGTGAAAAATGTATAAGTATACTAAGCAATCAAACTTCAAATCGAAATAAGTTTTAACTGCACTCAAAAAAAATGTCATCAAAATTCTGGTTAAACTTTCTTCTATATCTATTTCTAGTTGAAACAACTAGAATGCTGGTTAAATCAATCAGAAAAAATAGTAAGGGCATATTTAACCAAAATTCTGGTGAACTTAACCAGCCATTTTTGCTGAATGTGGAAATTATATCTACGAATGTACTACGAATTTAAAGATTCCAAACTTAAGCATTCAAAACTTAGCGTTCTTTTTCAAAATTGTATCATCTTCCCTATTACACAATACCTACAGCCCTAACGATAATGGAAAACTAGACACATACACAGAAGAATTTTTGATGGAATCGATGTTATCTACAGACAAAGTGATTTCGAAGCCCATAAAAAAGTCATAAGCACTTATCAGACTCTAAATGACAATCGGTTTTACGCATGCCGAACATACATGTGTGCAATAACCGTCAGCGTGCGCAGTGTAAGCCAAAAGCGGTTCAAAAGCACAAGCGCACGCGGACAAAAGCGGCAAGAGGTCTTCCGAAAGTTAAAAGGGAATCCATCCATAAATAAGCACTGCGAAGAGTTTGCCTTGCGAACGGATCAGCGTGCGATCTCCAACGGAATAATAATGCGGGTAAAATAAAACCGTAGAGTCTCCTCCCACCGCGCCTACTCCTCCACCTCCACCCACTGTTTTTTCCCTGGCCCCGCACCCCATATAATACCACTCGAATACCCCCATGGAGATGGGAAGATCAAACACTGAAATTACAGCATTGTGAGCATTCTTCTTGCAACCACTCTTCTTCTCTTGCCCCGGCGTAGTTCGCCGATAATGGTCTCTTATACCCCTCCCGCCACTACCACCATGAGAGATCTTTCGACCCTCGTTCGCATAAACACACACTTGCCATGCCTGCATAAGGTTTCCTTTATTATCAAACCTGGATCACGTGCATATTGCATCTTAGTGCATTGCGCACATATACGGCCGCGAGCTTATATCCACGTATCCGAAGTTGTCGGTACCTCGCTACGTTTCTTTCACCTCCATGATAGGGCAGGCGATCCCTAATCAGCAATTCTACTCTATGTATGTGCCCCCGTTAAATTAATCGCTCGAGGAGACCCAGAGAGAGGCACACCCGCGTATGAGAAGCAGCTGATACGCACGGACTGAAGATTACGATTCTGATAAGCGATATTAAGAGCGCGAGAAAAGCACGGGATATCAGGTGTATAACATTGCATTCGCGTTTCTGGGGCGATTTGATTTTTATGAAATTGTGTCAGGATATAATCTGGCTCCCTGTAAAGTCAGCACGTTTATGCTGTTACGACATTTTTAGAAAATCGTGGTCCCTGCTGGTTTCATACCGATGTCATCTCTGGAAATATTTCATCTCGGTGAGAATGTAATGTAAATGAAAATAATGTAATTTTTTAAAATGATGGTAGAGCACTTTACTCGATGAGTTGTAGCGAAAGGTTTACCGAAAATGGATCATCAGATTGGCCACAGTATTCCATAGTTTTTGGAACAAAATAGGATTCCTTGAGCTGATCTACTAGAAACCTTTCTAGTTTACGCAAACTTCATACATGCATGAAATCGATATCAAATATAGAAATAAAAGTGAACTGCGCTACACAGACGATTTTGACAACAGATATACTTCTTTTCTACTATTTCTATTACGACAAACAACACGTGAACACATACCATACATAAAAAGCATGAAATGTATAGTCATTTAGGGAGAGGACACATAGAAAGATACAGATATAATCTCTTCGTATGTGATTCACACACGTCATTCAAGATCAATTCAGCGACGAACCATGCATTCGTGGCTCTGCAAAAGTAGTCTTGTGGTTGAGATAGTACGAGATGGGTCCAAGAGACGCAAAAGAGAGGCAGGCCAAGATAAAAGAGAGGGAGGCAAGAAAAAAGAGAAGATCGACGTAGAAAGAGAAAGAGTCCAACTCCAGACGATGTGAAGACTGATATCACTATGAGAACGATAAGGTCGCTTCATCCCTTACATTAAAAATCGTGCATATACCTTATCTCCATTTCTCGTTGTTACCGTCTGTTTCTGAGATTAGGGCTCCAATCTCGGAAAAATTCTACCCTCTAGTAAAACATTATGATGATTTTAATATCCTTTTTAAAATTTTTAATTAAAATTGTTTAATTTAAACGTCAGGGTGTTTACTAAATATTGACCACAAAATTCCTGGACAATTCTCGCATTTTTCATAAGGCCCCTCTTACGATAGAAGCATACATACAAAGCATAGTGCTAAAGAATCTGATAGACTTATTGAAATAGTTGTACAATTATATCTCTGCAGAAACTTTATGATTAATTATTTCGTAGATTTTATAAAAATATTGTTCTCAACAGGAAAAGTATTGAAATATGTCCAACTTTCCCGTGCCAACTTTAAATCCTCGCACAATGTAATAATTGTACAATTATACCAATAAGTTTGTCAGAGTAAGTTTGTTTTTTGCAATATCTTCTTAAAAAATTGACAAAATGACTACGTCCTGGGCTCCTTTTAAACACAATTTTTATAGCTTTGAATTTATACTTAAAAGAAAAAATGTAATCTTTGATGTAATTAAATTCTGTAATTAAATACTGACCGTCAATAATACAATGCATGAAACCGACAGATATACAACAATTACTAGGTAAAATTTTATTCAGTCTCATTTATTGAAATGAAATGCACTTCCCGCATCAAAAATAAAATCAAGGACAATTCCCGATTTTTCCCGGATTTTTTCAATTCCCATTTAAAGAATCGGCCATTTCCAAGGATTTTTCCAATGTTAAAGATTTCAGGTCATTTTCGACTCAAACCTTCTGAAGTTACTGAAGTCCCCTAGAGTATCTAGAAGTCAAAAATAGGTCTACACTTATAGGGCGAATGGTAAACCTCTCGGGTATTTTACTTTCTCTATGGACTCACATGCCAAAGGTAGGTTTGCAGGTTCATTTGAGTTTAGGTACAGATAGGACACGTGAGTACATAAGTAGATACGAGGATGTAACTAGCGATGGCAACAACAGGGTCTTCTTAACCCGAGGAAGACAGTAGTTCTCTCTCGTGAGAGATTTGCGATAGATAAGTGTTCGTGGTAGACTCGCCTTAAAACCATTCCTACAGCTATACGTGCATCTACGAGTTACATATGTGACTATAACCTACACCTTCGGTTGCCAACGTTTGCCAGTCGACATGCTTGCTAATATCGCCGATAAGATCGAGCTTGCATGTCGATGCATAAAGCACGGAAACTATTGGTCGTTTTGCACGAATTTTTTTGAAAGAATCCGCGATATCTCATCGATATTTATCGCGTTCTCGTATAACTCACTAACGGCGCTTTCGATTTCGTTACCATAACATTGGGACTACTTCGAACTCAACTTGCAAATCTAAACAATTTATTCATCGCCTATTTTTAGAAAAAAACATTTATTTCGTATTTGAATTCAATTACTTCAGTAGGGTATTATATTCTATCTTGAATTAGAAATATTTTAAAGAATTAGCAACTATGATCCTCAGCGCGCTTTTGCACTCCTTTTGCTAAAAATCACTTCTTATTTCTTGATTTTCCTTAAAATTCCATAAAATATCGTTATATTCCTTAAAATTACTTAAAATCCTATGAAATTTTAATAAATCCCTTTAAATTTCGTAAAATCACATGAAATTCCTTAAAATTACTTTAAATTCCTTGAAATATCCTTTAATGTCATGAAATCTCTTAAAATTCCTAAAAATACAATGAAATTTCGTACAATCCCTTAAAATTACTCAAAATCCCACAAAATATCGTCAAATTTCTTTAAATTATTTTAAATCTCATGAAATCTCTTAAAATTTCTGAAAATGCCAATAAACATAAGATCCTTTTACAGTCCTTAACGTTATTCAAAATCCCGCGAAATCACATTAAATCGCTTAAAATGCCAGAAAATCCAATGAAGTTTCGTAAAATCCCATGAAATCTCTCATGAGAGATTTCATAAAATCATATGAAATTCCTTTAAATTTCGTAAAATCCTTTTTAAGTCTTGGCGCTTGTTACCATATTTCAGGTTTTCAGGCATCACATTAAAAAAATAACAGTTTAAATTAATTGTTCGCAGCAGATAAATGTAAAGAAAACGATAAGGAATGTTTATCTACTGCCGAAAATTCATTTTCTCTATTTTGTTTTCAAGTGAGGTGCCTGAAAAAATAAAAGCCCGTAGAATAGGAATCGGATAAGTAATATATATATTTAATATTATTCAAAATCCCATGAAATCTCAATCACAATCATAAAATTCCTTGAAATCCCGTGAAATCCTTTAATATTTCTAAAATTTCAATAAATTTCGTAAACTTCGCGCAATTTCCAGAAACAATCAGGTTTTCGACAACAATGTCTTCAATATTTTCGAGATATACATATAGTAACACCACTTTTTTAAAATAAGATTGAAAAATTTAAAAATGTATAAGCTACATCTTCCAGTGAAATATTATGTATTCGGATATAAAAGATTTCAAATACCAGCGGGAATATGATTAGGCTTTCGTGTAGGCAAACAGAAGAAGGTGTGTTTGCATTGAGTATAAGCAGCATGTCTTAGGTGCTCCAGGCGACCATAAAATACATACGCTAGTATCTTGTTTAGTCGAGCAAACAGTGGCACGCGCTCCTTGTCAGTGCCAGAAAGAAGCCCTAATTGTCTCTTGATATTTGTTCAAAAAATCTCTTCAAAGCCACAAATCTTATTTACGAACTACACGAACCAAAAACCAGCGTTAAAATCTAATCTAATTCAGAAAATTTTACTAACCAATTGTTGCCTATAAAATTCAATTGGGATCATTATATTGCAAAATCTTTAATTACCTAGAATGTATGTATATCCGATTCTAAAGATAAATTTTTTCACACAAATTTAAGAAAAAATTTCTAAAACTGAAAGCAGCTCTGTAATTGAGAATTCGGATAGCACTTAATATTAGATTATCTTCAGAAATTCTTAACATGTGACTTTCTCGTCTCCCGATGAGTGGTCCAGGCGCCAATGTTATCTGGACCAGTCCAGATAAGCCCGATCCTCGACTATCTTCCTATCGAGTTCTCGAAATGGGGCTAGTTCTCTCTTTTTCGTTTTAAATTTTTTTACAAAATTCCACAAAAACTGACTAAGAATAATATAAATTTTTAAATATAAAATTCCCCGCTATTTGAAAATTTAGAAAAAATTTTAATCTCTTAAGAGCGCATTTTTCTCTTTGTTTCTTTATCTTTAGAAATGAGAATGAGCTCTCGCTCTTTCGATCAGTTAGCGCTAATGAGCGATATATTTGGAGGATTGAACTGAATGCTCACGCGGGTGTGTTTTTCAGTATAAAAGCGAGCATCAATGTGTGCAACACATTGTGGGCAAATACGTGGTAAGTATATATACCAGAGTCTGTGGATAAGTCGGTAAGCGAAGCAAACAGCTAAAGCGACCAGCAACTAGCGAACCAGGTTCAGCTTCCCTAGCAGGAGAGATCTCCTCTTATCTGAGACTTGAGAAAACGCAGGCTCTACTCTTGGTGAAGCGGCGTTCCTAATCTGCGGCATATCAAGGTCCTAAAACGGCTGCGAACCAAGAGACAACGATAATAGGGTCTCAAGTGTACTGGGCGATTCTCGAATTCACGCTCTTCCACTATACAAACTATACAAGCTTCAAAAATTTCGAATAAAAACTTGAAAATGGTTTCTATAGAGAATATTGTTAAAATTACTTATAAATTTTTTAATTTATTTACTATAAACTGAACAATACTTTTTTAGACTAAAGCAAAATAAATAAATTATTTAAGACTTTTTAGAGCACTCTACTTTTAAGCAAACATCAGATTTCAAGAAATTTCAAAGGATTTTAAAGAATTTCACGAGCCTTTTAAAAATTTTACGGGATTTAAAATTATTTAAAGAAGTTTGATGGAATTTTAAGAAATTTATAAACATTTCAGGGGACTTATAATTATAAAGATTACAGGGGATCTTCAGGAATTGAATTTGATGGGCTTTCGGGGAGCTTCACGGAGAAAAATGGATATTCAAACTTAACATCTAGATATCTAGATATTCATCCTATGCATGTAAATATTCAGCCTAATTATCTCGTTATTCAAACTTAGTATCTAGATATTTAGATTTAATATTTTAGATAGTTGGTCACCTATTTGAGTATCTAAGATATTGAGGCTGAATATCCAGATACTTAGATTGAATCTCTTAGATGGCTCTCGCATATCTATCCAAGATATTAATACTATCCAAGATATTAAAGTGAATATCCATTTTTCTCTGTACTCGTGGGATTTTAAAATATTTAAAAAATAGTGTTGTAATTTAAAAGAATTTTAAAATTTAAAATTCTTCTAAATTCCAAAGAAATTTTAAAAAATTTCAAGGACTTTTCAAAGATTTCACAGTATTTCACAGCACAGATTTTCAGTCATTAATCTAATTGTCATAAATGTGTCACTGATTGATCAAGCCTAGCAAATTAAAATCTCAATTTAACAAACACGCGATTCGTAATTGGATAGAAATATCCCTGACTGAATTACTTATGTTCTAAATTATAGTATAAAAACTACAAAAACATACAGAACCCTGAATAAAGAATTTGAACTAATTATTTTTAATTGTCCATAAATTTGAAAATCTTTATAAAAACCAATGTCCATGAATAAGAAAATATCCAATGATTCAAGACACTTAAGATGACATCTTTCCCGTTCTTCTTTAACTGAGTTAAAATGGAGGTAATTGAAAATGTCACGCTTGGTATCGGCACACGTTACAAAAAGGCCTTTTGCCAGTGCATGGAGCACGATTGAGATATCGTATCAGCTGTTATTTCGAGTGAATATTAGCGTAATGAGCCGATACCCGATGATAAGAGATTTTAACCTGTCGACCGCTACATTCGTTCGATCCAATAACGTCCGGACAAATCACCATGTGTTGTCAAACCGTTAGATCTGCGAAATGCACGTATCTACGTTACATGGGTAATTAATTAATACAATCGCAGTAAGATATCCCCGTCGACTTTTTACAGATAAGTGTTCTAATTATTTATATCGCTCTGTACGTATTTGCAGGGTGAAATTGTATGCATATACGAAGTGTTCAGATCGCGCACGAAGTTGAAATTTATTTTCTTCAACTTGGCGCAATTAAATTAATTAAATGTCAGAGACCGACATATATCGCCTCGTGTAATTAAATCTTTCCCTTTCTGACTTTCGTCGGTCATTTGATTTCACGAAAGTTAAATACGATGCAAAAATAATTACAGATTAAGTAATCTGGTATTTAAAATGGAAACT
The DNA here is from genome assembly GCA_032275165.1 of Synergus magnus. NCBI lineage: Eukaryota > Metazoa > Arthropoda > Insecta > Hymenoptera > Cynipidae > Synergus > Synergus magnus. Next base: position 18,141,726 of record JAUESH010000015.1, read on the forward strand.
CTTCAAATTTTGCATCATTTAAAGTGCCCAGTCCTAGAATCAAACATTCTTGATCTGGACCACACACGATCAAGCCCGATTCTTCTCATCTAATTTAATTACGTTCTAAGATACATTTAAAAAGAGACAGGTTCATACACATTGTCTACAAATCAACGAACCCCATCAGACGACCTTCACCGATCAATTTCCAACAAAAGTGGCCTCGTCGCAGGAGGTACCGGCATTTCTCTCTGAAGATACCAGCTACCGGCAAAGCCGTTGTAAAAGCACGTTTACACGTGCGTACGAGTGCGAGAGGGGAAAGCGAAAAAAGGAAACGCTCGAGCTGGGGTAAAAGCGATCCTTGTGGCGAAAGAAAAGAGCAAGAGAGGAAGATGCAGGATCAGCAAAGTGGTACAGACACTGCAGACTTCCCGAGTAGAGTAGAGAAAGACCGAAAGAAGCCCAAGAGGGGAAGGCAGGAATGACGGGTAGACACCATTCCAGCGATGCCAGGGCCGTGTCGTGGCAAGCCAGAGTGACACCACAATGCGGTGTAGCAATTTGTAGTCTCGCCCTTCGGTCCCCTCTTTCCCTGGCACCCTCTCACTCCTTCGTGCAACTTCTCTTTCTCTCTCACTCTTCCTTTATCTGCCACCACCACCACCACCTGTATTTATGAGCCGAGTTGTATCGGCTGCCCGCTAAAGGAAGGACGGATGTTCGCAGGAAGGGACTGCGAAGGAGAATCGAGAAAAGAAGAAACGGAAGGGTCCGAGAGGAAGAGGAAAGAAGATCGAGGAAGGAAAAGAAGATTCAGAGGAAAGAAGATCCAGAGGAGGAAAGAAGATCCAGGAGAGGAAAGAAGATCCAGGAGAGGAAAGAAGATCCAGAAGAGCAAGGAAGATCAAAGAAGAGGGAGGACGAAGAAGGGCTAACTAGGCGAGATCAGCGGCGCGATAGCTGTCTCTCGAGGAGGCGAAGGAGAAGAGAAGACACATCTGCAGCGGTTGGGATTCATGCGTTTGCGTTTGCGCGGAATAAGGGACCGGGTGAGAGATAAGGGGTCTGATGGACCCTCTTCCTTTCGCGTCACCCGCTCATAGGCTTTGCACGGGCGGCCGATCGACACTGATAGGGGCCCCGGCACCGAGAGCAGGATTTGCGACTGGGTTTCGAGGAGACGAAACTCCTCTCTTGCTAGGCCCGCGCCTTCTTCGCGAGTGCAGATGCGACGGACGACCGTGAGATTCTACCATCCAATGAAATTACTCCAAGAGAATTTACTTCGGTGATACGAGCACGTAACGAATATGCACCCAAGACCGATACGTATTGCGAATAGTGACACGGCTCGCTGGAAACTCGTCACGACGTCCCAAGATTGTATAGACACTTCTTCAGAGGAGGATGTCTTCTTATCACAAAGCCATATCCAGTAATTCTGAATTCAGAAATTTTATCTACCTTGTCTCTCAGAAAGTGGTTTCCAAACAGACGGAATGCTTCACTGTCAGAGTGGATCTCTTTGGAAAAACTGGGAAAACTGATTCCCTCAATGAGCAATTGTGGAAATTGAAGAGGATGAATTAGATCTATTATACAATAATATGTCTTTTAATAATCTTTAAGAAAATATATTTTCCAATATTTGACAATTTCATCCCTCATTGACATACTCCAATTACAGTAATCGTTAATTAGCAAACATATGTACCAGAAGTGTTGAAAGTTCAAATGAACGAAATATTTTTTCCCTATTCTACTTTATCCGGAAATATTTTTCCAGCTAAAAACAAATATAGGCCGTTTACTGGAGCACCAAGAAAACAGTTTCTTTGAATTAAAGAAATATTTCTTTGATATTCGGTCAAAAAAAAAATTTCTTTGAATTAAAGTTTTTTTGATCCAAAGAAATTTTCTTTCATTAACAAAAAAACTTTTTTTAATTCAAAGAAATGTTTTCTTTGACCGTATATCAAAGAAACTGTTTTCTGGGTGAAGAATCAATGATTTTTGATACTTGTAATCGATTCAGAATCAATGGCTCGTCAAAAGATTTTTCAGAAACATGTGGGGAATCAGTAAAATTAATAGAGAATTAGTAGAAACGATTTTAGAGTTTCTTTCAAACAGAATTATTTCCAACGCAAATGAATCAATATTTTAACACTGTTTCTAATTTAAAATGCGATCAATATAAAAATTCGTTTATTTCAATATTCAGAACTTCAACCACATTATAAATACAAACTTGTATTTTTTACTTCACTGAAGTGGATTTATGGAAACTTTACTAATGGATTTAACAATGTGTCATATATAGGAATCAGGATCTCTGGTTGAAGATTGAAATGGAAAGAGGATCCGTAATCAGCCAGGGAAGTTTCGTGCATCAGTTCTGGCTGATAGTGGGAAGATGGTACAATGTCGACAAGTGGAGAAACAGATACTACAACGAAAACGACATCGAGAACAACAACAATAACGCCAAGGAGAAAAGAAAGAGGAACGGGAACTGCCGACGTGCCTCCACCACTTGGTCCAACCTCTAACCGATCGTGTGCAGAGATATTATTTACTGGGAACACGATTCAATAAAGCATTCTATAAAATCATCGGTTATTAATTTGACGGTCTCTCGCCCCGGGGGGTGATTGCTGCCTCGCCACAGGATATTCTTTATCCCCAGCATCGTTGATTACCGCAGAGATACCTGTTCGATTCTTGCTGACGTCCCTCAGCGCGAAACTTAACTTCCCTTCCAAGCAAATTACCCAAGTATTGTTACGAAAAGAGTTTGTCCGAAACTATCCTTCGATTTTCTCATTTCTGTAATTTTATGATTGATCATTTCAGTGCCTTGCATGATAATCTGGACTATCTGTTAAATAAATATTTAATAATACAGATCAGAATTCTAATGATTTAAATGCCTAATATTGTCTGAAAATCAGGTCTCTGCGTTTAAAATAATTAATAAAACTTGCTGAGTAAGAAATGTACAAGATAACAGGTTATTAAATTTTATTATAGAGCAGAGAGTAAACATGCATAAGTGCAAAAGGCTGACTCGGCTGACTTGTTCAACGAGTTCTTCGATAGCCGTCGCGTTGCGTCGGCATGAGAAAGTGGACGATATCGACATTACTTGCGGATTAACACGATAGTACGCTCGCGGGTCAATACATTTGAAATCACGGGACACCTAATCTCATTTGCATTTTTATTGCCGTTTTCAATTCGGTGTTAGGAAAAAATATTGGCCTTCGAATGAAGTTTTACACTGAGAAAAAAGCACTTTCGCGCTCGTTCGAAAGCAGATAACTATTGATTCAAATGAATATTCAATGAAACAATAACACATATTTTAGCTTGACAGTGATGCTGTGAATTCGGTAGTATAACTATTTTAATCATAGTATATCTATTTGAATCAATAAGATCTGCTTTCGAACGAGCGCGAAAGTGCGCACTTTTGATTCAACAGCATTTTTTTCTCAGTGTACCAATATTAGATGATCTCATGAGAATGGCAAGTTTAAGTTTATTACTATATTAAAGATGTGACTGCCGTTTACAATGTTTATAAAAGAAAATACAACAGTAAATTCCATCATCTACAAATAAAAATAATTTACCAAAAGTTTATATTTTCGTTTATAACTTTGCAAACGGCAGTTACATTATCAAAGTTCAATGTTACTTCGGTAAATTAATTGGTTAACACCTACTAGGGCATTATTTGTAGTCCCATTGATCAATTGATATTAGTTAATTTAGAATTATTTTATTTGCTCTCATATTCATAAAAGAAACTTATTAATAATTTACTAGTAGCAAGTTTATTAACTTTGATTCAAAGTTAAAATAATGTTGAATTCCCTTGAATTATAAAGGAACAATTAGCTAAAAATAGAGTGCAAAATTTTACCTGCTGCACACGGAGAAACCTAATATATCAATTTTTCCTAAAATGCGTGGCATATTGGGAACAAACGTGTCATATTGAGAATTTTTACTAGTGAAAATAGTAAATTTTGCAAAAAATATATACTTTCATAAAAAATATATTTTAATGTTTCATATGTTTCTTTGTGAAATATCAGAAAAAAATTTCTTATACTACTGAATACCGGACTGATAAAATAAGAGATATGCAGTGAATTATTCATTCAGTGGTGATAAAAAATGATAAAATTAAAAAATCATTGTTTGAAATTCAAGTTCAAGTGAAGTTGAATGAATTTCAATACCAATAATAGTCTTCAGAACGAATACTCCTAAAATTCAAAAATTTATCTTTACATTTTGAGGTTATGTAACAGTTCCAGTTTCTAATTGCTTACAATTTGAATATGCTACTACTTTTACGTGTAAACCAACAGTCTTATTCTTAAATACGAATCGAGAATATGAATCGTATTCGATAAAACATGTTAGATTACTCCAAAAGACTATTGTAATAGAAATCAATTATTGATGTTGACAGATGTGGCATTGAGCGCGAGATGGTAAAATCAAAGCCGCAGAACCGGTGATTAGTTTTGGCCGAATGTATTAGCCCCGTTTCCTAGAGATTAGAAACCACGTGGGTTGTGGAATCGGAGTGAGATCCCCTACCCGGCGACAGCGCAGCAACACGTGTAAGCAACGTGTACGACACAAAAGAGGTTAGCGGACAACTGGACACACGCAAATAACAAAAAAGCTGGGAAACAGTCAAAGGACTCACTTTTTAGTGGTTTCGGATTGCTCTGCTTGCGACGTGACATCCTCTGCGCTCTGCCATCACCAAAGCAGCGACGACATTCTCATCAGAGATCGGATTCACGTTTAGCAACAATGGCAGCAACAATGACAGCAACAATAACAGCAGCAACGTCAACATAAGCTCACAACACGAAACAGGATCATTCAGGGGTAAGAGACAAGAAACAAGGAGCGACAAGTAAACAAAATCACCACGAGAACACGGACACAACACGTTTTCGCGACTTAGTGAATAACAAATCGTTTTCTATTAATTTCACGAATTATAGCGGAACTACCGACTCTTGGGATTTTATAACGATCCCGAAAAGATTCGCCACGGAAAGATTCGTCGTGGCGGTTTCAATCTCGGCAGATCATAGTAGCCGGACAACACGCACGAATACACAACACCACGTCCCTCGGCCGCTGTCAGCGGGCAACTAAACAAACTCAATGCTAAACAACCCCCCACTTTTTGCCGACGCGAGAAACAGCGAAGTGGGATGCAGTGGGAACAGTGAAGGAGGGAGTTGCTCCACCCACTGCGGAGGGTTGACGTTGAGGCAGGAAGCTTTCTTATCGACTGAGTAGGTAGATGAGTTGCAGATGGCGCCAATTGCGCGATCATGAATTTGAAAAATGGCGGGAATACTCCGATAGATGGCAGAACTATCCCGTTTTTTTTAATTTAAAGGTTTTTACTAGTTTTTAATTAAATGGATATGTTATCGTGGATTTCAACTATATTTCTTATAGACTAAAGTTTATTAATACAGAATTGTTTTCAATAAACCTTCCAATATAGGAATTTAATTTTAGACGCAACGTATTATTTTACGCGTCTTTGACAGAGAGTTGAGAATTTCTTTATATAAATATTCAAATTTTCAGTTAAAAGAATTGGGTTAAAGTTTCCGACGTCTAGTCTGACGAACTTTTTTTATTCTTTTTTTTTTTTGACATTCATTGGATTTACATGATGTTAGAGAATATTAGAAAAAGTATTTTAATAAAGAATTTTAAGGGATTTCAAGAGCTTTTAAGTAACATTAAAGGATTTTTAAAAGAGTTCAAAACAATTTAAGGATTTTCAAGAGTTTTTACAAGATTTCAAGGGATTTTTAAAAGAGTTTGAAAAAGTTATAAAAAGAATGTTATAGAGATTTCTATAGATTTTACAAGATTTCATCATATTTTAAGTGACTTTAATGAATTTCAAGGGATTTAAGACATTTCAAGTGATGTCAAGTGATTGTAAGGAATCTCAATGGATTCCCAAAGAATTCAAGAGAGTTTAAGGATTTTCTAGAGATTTCAAAACATTTTAAGTGATTTTAAGAAATTTCAAGGAATTAATTCTAATGTGGAGGAAATCAAATGAAATCCCTTAAAACCCCTTAAAATTACTTGAAATTCTTTAAAATGTTTTAAATCTTCTGTGGATGCCTTAAAATCATTAACAATATTTTTAAATCCTTTAGAGTTCTTTAAAATCTCTTTAAATCTCTTGAAATATCTTCAAATTCCTTGAAATTTGTTAAAATCAGTTAAAATGACTTGACATCTTGTTAAATCTCTAAAAAAAAACCTTTTGATAAGTCTTTTTAGCTCTCTTAAAAATCTTTTTGAATCCTTTAGTTTTTTTATCTCTTGTAATTCTTTTATAATTTTTGAAATCTTATGCAATCTCTTAAAATCCCAGGTAACGCCGAATAAATTTCTGAAATTAAATAAATAATAAATATTTTAAAAAATCGATATATATTTACCCATAAAACATAGACAAAAACATTTTGAAATATGGTAAATATTAGTTTTTGTATAATTTATTTGACTTCGCTTCCAGAATTTCAAAAATAGAGCGCTACTTAAAATTTAGTAACTACTCAATTTATAATTTCATAATTTTTGTGTATAATTAAATTATAATTGCTCAGTTTTATCTATTTTCTGATAAATACAATCAGAATAATTTTATAATCAGCTCGTTAATAATAATTAATGTATGAAGTAAAACAGCACATAAATTTTATACTTAGAGCTCTTAAAAAATGAAAAATTTGCATTTACGATAAAAAAATATATTATTAAATGATGAACAAAAAGTTTAAATTTCGCTGAACTTTCAGCTTTAACCACGGATGGCAGATGAAGGCAGTTTACTGAGTTTAAAACAATCGGTCGATAAAGAAAGTTTCTGTCCTGGATAAATTATGATTAACTGCTTTATTCAAATTGAAATTGAAATATTAGTATTGAATGCACTTTCCTTCTTTCAATTTTTGAACCCTTGTATAAACAAATAAACAATATTTGACAGTATTATGTCATTTAAATAAATAATAAAATTAGGAAATAAATAGGAAATAAATTAAATTTTAATATCAATAATATTTAATCTAATTAATATTTTCTCTTTTTCAGACATTCTTAATTGTAATGGTAAAAGAAGGCATTATTATGCAATTTTAAAAACGATCATCAAGTCATCATTTATGACTTTTTGCGATACTTTTATTATACGAGTCTATCGACATATGAAACAATTTAATTTCCATGGTAATTGTATTAATATATACAACAAAACTAGTGTTTTTTTAAGATTCTGCGTCAACGAGCTTAGATTAACGTAGGCTTGTCTTTGCACGCGATAAAGTACAAAAAAAAAAATATGTACTCGTAAACAAATTAGTAAAATTTGTAAAAATAAAGAAACCGGGGATTCAGGATAGAAACTATTTGTTTTCCTGTGGACCCACCGTCCACTGGATCACTGGAATTATTTCAAAAAGATTCAGAACACATTTCTGAAATGCGTTTCTGAACGTCTCTAAATCTATTACAAGGAAAATCCAATTAATCAGAAACTTTCCTTATTGCAATTATGATGATACCGATAAAAGGTATTAGTTTTTTATAGTTAGAAAACCACAGAATTCATTACATGTACAGTCTATAATTCTCGTCCACAAAGCAGCGTAACAATTCTACAATCTGAAATCTATAGTTTTCTATAGTGCACGTGAAAACATCGTGATATTAAGCCTCCCTGTTTATGTTTCATGAGATTAATGGAAAATTTCAGGCCCTACAAAAACAACCATTGCGTTAATATTGATGCATATATGCATCATTTTTTATCTGAAGAATTAGATAATCTCTGAGAATATTGTTTGAAAATGGCGCTGATTGAGTCGTTATTTTGTATATATACAAAATTTTGTATATATACAAAATAACAACTCAATCAGCGCCATTTTCAAACAATATTCTCAGAGATTATCTAATTCCTCAGATAAAAAATAACATAGAAAAATCTTAGTACCTTTGACTATTTGGTAAACAAAAATAATTTTTAATATTATCATTATGCTCTTGTTTTATGGAAAACATTAAAATATCTAAAATGTTGTTTT
>JAUESH010000015.1:18149978-18169395 GCA_032275165.1 Synergus magnus
TAAACAAAAATAATTTTTAATATTATCATTATGCTCTTGTTTTATGGAAAACATTAAAATATCTAAAATGTTGTTTTCAATTACGAGGCTGATATTATATGAGATATAATTTATCATAAAACTAGTATGTAACGACTCTCCATTGGTCGATTTAGATCAGCTCATTATATTCTCTTAAATGTTTGCTGATTTAATCTGGACTTCTCATTGCACTGTTTTGAAAACCGCCGCGAGTGTGCAAAAGGAAGTTGATAATGAATAACGATTTAGAAATGAACTCGTGTGTATAAGTACAATCTGTGATCACGAGTTTGTTGCCTGATGTGTTCCTCACTATAATGTGTAATCTTTTTTTTACTATCAAAAGTTTGCTGTTTATCTAATTCGTTTTCACAAGGCGCCAGTATATATCAAACGTAAATGTCGTAGATCATGGCACTACGAATTAAATTATAAAATTTTAGATTCATCACACCACGAATTATTATTCTTAATTAAATATATTCCTCACGCTGATAAGAGGCTACATATATACATGCGTTTAATCTTTGGGGTCGTCCATAAACTACATTTCCAGCTTAGGGGCGGGGGCTCGCACTAAACCTACTGTTTGGACAGTAGTAGAGGGAGGGGGGGAGAGTTAACTAAATGTAACGTTACAAGTCAAGTTAACCTTTTACAAAAATTTTTTTTCTAAAAGTACATCTGGTAACGTTTAGTACGTTTCCAGATGATAAATGTTAAAGAAGTTTGCGAATTTTGCACATTCACTGTCACGTAAAATTCAATTAGGCACACGTCAATACGCAGAAAAAACTGCGATGGTTGTCACAACCACAGAAATAGGAAAATATGCTACAACCATAAATTTTAGTTGTATTTTATGATTTTACTATTTCTGTGGTTGTGACAACCATGCATATAGAGTTTTTTTTCCGCGTACTTATTCTGAAAATCGCTTTCTTTTTTTAATTCTTGATTTATTAGCGAAGTTTATAGTTCAACACACGGTTACATAGATAATATAGACAATATAGACTTAGACATATTGGCAATTTAAATCGCCATAAACACAAAAAGAAAAAAATAAACGTAAAATCGGGTTTAAATTAAGGAGCTATTCCACTTTGAACGCTCGAAAAGAAGGCTATTTTTCGGAATTTTTTCTGAGCATGCTATAAGAGATATTGATATAAAATTTGTTAGGGGTGATTATTAAGTATTAAAATACATTAAAAAATGTCTTAATTATTTTTATTAAACTTTTGTGTACAAAAACCGCAGCTGAACGTAACTCCTCGAAAAAATCGGTCGCCACGATATCTCAAAAACTACTGGACCGATTCTTATGAAATTTAGAACACATATTCTAGATATAAATTCCCACAAGATGAACCAGTCCCAAGTTAAAATTTTAATTATTACTATTTTTTTTTTTATACCAAAAACAGTGAAAAACAAAAACGGTTTTTCTTTTTTTTTTTCGAGCGTTCAAAAGGGGAATAGCCCCTTAAAGACCACGTTACTTTCGAAGGGAGGGTCAAACTCAAAACCACGGTTGTCAGCAAGGGGGGAGGGGGTAAAAAGGGCCCAAAATTGGTAACGTAGTTTATGGACGATTGCTTTATTTTACAAAGAATCTCAAATGTAAAGAGATTAGGTTCTAACATCTAAATAGATGTATTATTCGAAAATTATGTATTATTAAATTTTTGTACTATTTCGAAAATTAATTATCTTCGAGTATGTGTAAGTTCCTACTTTTCAAAATAATTTCCCTAGCTTTCTAAAAGAACGTGGCAATCTTAAAATAAACATTTTATCGCTCCGAAGTTATTATCAATGACTCAAACTCTTCTCGGTCAGTTCTTGCACTATAATCGTAGGTGCGTAAACAATGTTAGAATAGGAAATAGAAAGGATACATATGCATGCATAGGGTAACGGTATACTGTATAATTACTAATTGAATGTTGTATCATCGAGTACGGCAACGACCATGTCTCCAGCGTAATGATGAATTTGCAATTCAGGTTGATCCAATTTCCACCAGCTCTAACGACAGTAAATGAACTTAAAATTCCTGATGGCATCGCTATTTCGAATCATCTAGAGGCTTTTCATTAAGGTCCCTGAGAAAATTAAAATTCAACGAATTTTTAGTTTGCTACGCGTGGTGGCGAGACAGTTTGTCATCAAAATTCAAATGTAAAAGAGATCAGAAACTTTTCATAAGAGGATTTTAAGTAGGATTAAAATAAATACGAGAAATGTGAGAATCACGTTGAAATTACTTGCGAACCAATTTACATTGGCTGGAAATAATTCCCAGATGAATTTTTTTGCTTTCATATTAAATTGTTGATAATTGTGTCGCAGATGCATAGCTGTGAATTTCCACTTGAATTATCAAATGCGGAAACTGGTAGCAAGTGTTACACTCTTTCTTAAGAGTGTAACACTTGTTTCTTTCTTTCTTTCAATCTTTCAATGCCATTGACGATGGAGCGTATGGAGTGTATATTTATACTTGGCCCTATCTCGGACACTAATAATTCAGATTGAAGCTGTACAACTCATTCGCATGAGGAATATGAGAATAACGAGGCTTATTCAGTTCTTTAACCCTTAAATGCCACACGGGGTCATTTGGACCAGAAGGTTTTTTCAATCGTAAATAAATTCTATAATTCTTGTTTCAAATAAGCATTCTTTTTCATTACATGAACATCTGCATTTTTTTATATGATCAAAAGCATATTGTTCACAAGGCTTTCAGGAATATCACAATAAGTTTCAGGTGATTATATTCAAAACTCGAGAAATTATTTACGGTTTTCTACGCTGGGGTCCAATGAACCCCGTGTGGCATCTATTGATATTTTTTTGACGTGTGGCATTTAAGGGTTAAGCGGACTAAATAGTAAAATAACATTGTTGAAGAATAGAAGAATTCATTTCAGGAGTTCCAAGCTAATAAGCTTTTTTAAAGTAATTTTTATCGAAAATTTTGTAGGAAAATTATTTCATTAGATTCTTGCGAAAAGATATGAAATTGTAAAAATACGTAGCTTTGCCGCATCGCTGAGTTGGAAATTTTATTTTTTATTATTTAAACAGTTTTACTAATTAAATTCAGTGAACTGATTTTCAGTATTGATATCCTGCACAGAGCTCTCAAATCGCGAATGTAATTTACCCCCTCGACTTTACCATTTAACGAAAAAAACACAATTTATCAAATATAATTTGAAAATGTTTCTAAATATAATTAAAGAACAACTTAAAAAAGTAATATAATTGCAACAAATTCCCAAATTATATTTGAGAAATAGCTTTTTTCCCTCAAAATTTCATAAATTTAATCCACGATCCTGCTCTGATCCTGCAACAAAAGCTCGATGTTGGATCAGAAAAGTAAAAAAAATACGCGGAAGTGCAAAAGGCGGGAGAAAGGAGTGCAAATGAATTGAAATAGATTGGGGGGCTCGCCGATACATTTCGCGTGGTGTGTTCCGAGAGACAGATCGATAGATGAGTGATGTGAAGGCGGAGGAGAGCAGAGAATTGCACAGAATTGATGAGAGAATAGTAGAGTAAGAGGTAAGAGGAAGAGGAAGAGGATGAGGCGCGTAGTAAACTGCGAGAGGGCTCGAGAGACAAAAAGTACAGCCAGTATCCAGAGTACCAAGTTGCAAGATGTGTGACGCTGCAGTGCCAAACCATAATTCTATGTGTCATGACGTATCGAGCGGTCATCACGCAGTCTGACGTCACGATCACGACCTCAGTCAGTCCGCGAACACGTGAACAGCACGCTGCTGATCACGCGGTGACCAACTGACAGCTCGATGCCAATTGGCTCCTGGAGCCGAGCCCCTCTCTCCCATTGGTCCATCGACCGCACGCCGCATGATCACGCACACACCCGACAACAACACATTGCACACCCGACCTGAGAAAGCTTCATTGCTCTCTCAGTTCTCCGCTGAGTATGTTCTTTGATTTCTAAGACATTCCGCGGTGTGTTCTAGATCGGTAAGAACTCCAGTGTAATTGATTAATTTTGTTTCAAAATTAGTGAATCCTCATTTTTGTGAAATGGAACCAACACCCGTTCCTCTGTCGCCTCCGGCATCGCCGCAGCTCAAACAAGTTCATGTAAGTAGCGTGACACAAATTAAAATTGCCGCCAAACACGCCCGCGAAATACAAATCGAATGCTCCGCCCCTCAGCCTCACTTGAAGGAACAATTTGTCTCAAAATTCTGGGTTCAAATAACTCGAGTACATATTTGCGAAATTCAAGATCAACTTGCTTTCAAAATATTGGTAGAAGAACCGGTTCCCTCTTCACAAATCGACCATGATCTTCCTCAAATTTTAATCTTACTCATTCTTAAGTTTTACCTTGTTAACTTGGTCAGTGACTCATTTAGTATTCATATCCAAATTTCGACATTAGGCAAGATTCATTTAATTGAAAGTAACTGTTTCCCAAGTCGAGACTCAATTCCTTGCTTTAGAACGATCAGAAACTCAATTAATCTCATTTTACAGTTATAGCGGTATTTAATTTTAGCTCAATTTTGAAAAATTTACTTTTGAATAATCGATTCTTAGATATTTTTTTTTGGTGCCAAAATAATTTTGTATCTATCACAAGTTCTGTGGAAATAATTGCTTATCAGGAAAATACTATTACTGCTTTCAAAAAAACCGCTGAACGACAAAAATTCCCGAGAGATTAAAATTTAGGACACAAGTGTAACAAATATTACAGAACATCCACCTGAAAATAAAACTGATGGATTATTTAATAACGTGCACCTAGACTCTCACAAAAAATTCTTCTAGTTCTTGCTAATATTCATTCTGAACATCAATCAGCTGAAAAAATATATATATTAGCATTCCTGACACATTACTGAATAAAAATTAATTTGATTAATTAAACTACTCATTAAACTACTAATAACTATTTTATGTAAATTGAACGTGATATACAACCAAGACGAGCGATGTCATTAACTCTGAAGAAAATATAACTCAATAAATATTTAATTGAAATAAATTATTTTTTAATTGCAGGAGCCATTGCACTCGACATTTAGCGTCGCTGCAATATTAGGAGAGAAAGTCATCCGTAAAAAGGGTCTTAATGAAGTAAGCCTGAAACGACCCGAAGATGGGAATAATCGTCTCGAGTTACCTCCAACTCCGCAACCGTCTGACTCCGAAGAAGACGAATTGCCTCGCAAAAGGCGCTGCTTGGAGCAATGTGAATTAGTGAAGGTAAGCCACAATACTTATCGACCAAGCCCACTTTCAAATTCTTCCCCACGGGAAGACAATTTCTATTCCAATCTACTCTATTTTCATTTTTACCGTATGCGCACGCCCACGAATTAGACCAGGTTTTATCTCTAACTAAGTCTGAAATCTTCATTAAATAAAATATCGAGTTACGTTCAAGGTGGAATTTTAAATTCTTATTTTCTTTATCGACTGCACGTTGTACTTTCTTATCATTCAAGCCCTAGAATGATTAACTACCGATGACAATTTTTAAAACTGAATTTAGATACGGAAACAAATAAACACCACTTTTAATAATTTCTTTCAAAAACAATCTTCAATACATTTTTTTTTTCAATTTTCGTACCTTAAGATCCATGTCTGACGAAAACGGACCTTAACTACTTCAGGAGCAATGCATTTGCGTCTGACCCGCGACTTCCTTTTCTACTTGAATGTTAGCCAGTAGAAAAATAGGTTCCAACGAGACACATCGTTAATAATTTGAACCAATTTTATTGGAACTTTTATGGTGTTTATTAAGGGAAATAAATATTAGGATAATTGAACGGCTGAAAGTAAAAAGTGGATAAAAATACTTCGTTTGTAAAAGTGGAATAAAAAATTCTTCTGAAATATTTTTATCCCACTTTTACAAACGGGGTATTTTTATCCACTTTTTACTTTCAGCCACGCAAATAACTTGGGAAATTTGATACTGCTATTGCGTATATACTCTAATCTCAAATTTTTCACTTTCAATTCTCCTTTTCATTCTCCTTTCACCCAATCTAAACAAACTTTATCTTTCTCTTTCCAGCTCCTACTAGACGGGACACCACCACCGAGTCCAGAGCCAGCACGAGTCTCGGTTATAATGCGTGCAAATCGCGACGGAACCTTTAGTCCCGCCAACTTATTATTACCCTGCATCCAGCCTCCAGTCTCTCAACCCGAGAAGTCTTCAGCTCCACGCGCGCCGAGTCCCAAAGTACCCCCAGTGCACCAGGAAAATGTGCTCAAGAGTCTCAAGTTCAAGATGAGCCTGAGAAAAGAGGAAATCATTGTCAACAATAAAAACACTGATCGTGAAGGCAGCCAGACCAAGTTGCAGCCCTTGGCGCCAAAACCAACTCCTATCACCATGGTAGCGGGACTTCTAAGTTCTCCACTCGTATTGCCTAGAACCCCTCTACTTTTAGTAACGACTTCCAGCACCTCAACAACCACTACCACGACCTCTGTCCCGGAATCAACAACCCGTCGCAGGGTCTTCGAATGCGAACACCCTGGATGTGGAAAGAATTATTTCAAGTCTTCCCATCTCAAGGCTCACACCAGGACTCACACTGGGGAAAGACCCTTTCCCTGCCCTTATGAAGACTGCGGAAGACGATTCTCTCGCAGCGATGAACTCTCAAGACACAAGAGAACTCACACTGGCGAGAAAAAGTTCGTCTGTGTGGTTTGCCAAAGAAGATTCATGAGAAGCGATCATCTCGCGAAGCATGTTAAACGCCACTCGAGAGATAGAAACTCCGGGTCAGTAGGTCTTCAGGGTGTCTCCCAAATGACACCTGGTTCACTCAGAGTTAGTCTCCTCCCGGTACTGACTCCGAGGATTCAGCACCAACAAATGCAGCTCATGGTCTGAAAAGCCTTTTGGAAAAGTCTTTTTGTGATGAGAGGAAGCTGAAGAATCCGATTTTGGATCACCAGTTCTGGCTCTGAGAAACTGATTGAGAGTGGACTTTTGAAAAATCTGGGACCAAGAGTCAAGCTTCTAAGGAAGATGATGGTTCCAATTGAGATTTCGAATTCTATCTGAACTTCGATTTGCATTTATCCACTTTGCGTTTAACCTCCTCCCCGAGGTTGCGTCAGCAACGTGCCAAGGACTATCAGCTTTTGCCAAATTAAGGAATATATTTGTTTGGATTCCATGTTGGCATTTGTAGTTATCAGGAGTTGCTTGTGATAGACGTTAGTCTGCCGAAACAAGGAAGAAGAGAGCAGAATAATAAAAAGGAAATATAAACATTGAGAAGCCAGGAAGTTGGTAACCAAGTTCTGGGGATCAACGACGATAACCGAGAGTTGGCGTCGACCGAGTCGAGGATGAGTTCTTTTATCTCGCTTGGCCTTACTGTGCTTATCTCTTTCACTGGTTCTTACGCTTCCGAATTCATTGTCGTATTTTCTAGTCGAGAGTTAGCGCTCAGGATGGTAGCAACTTCTGCCAATCGATAAATAATCAAAGAAAACGCATCATATGTACTTAATAAAATATTGATAGACTTTTCGCGGATGATCAAATATATATTTACTGATCAAAGTGACCGTGCGACCAACGAGTACCTAAGTGTGTCTGTGATCTGTGATGTTTGCAAACTGGAGAGAAAGAGTATTTATTGTGAAAACGCTGCGAAAAGTGGCATCTGTACATATTCTGTATGTAGAAACCTGTTAGAATCATTAAAAATTGTTCAAATAATTTATAATTATTTGTAAATATCACCCGAAGGTGAAACAACGTCCGAAAGGGAGGATACAAGACTTTAAAAAGATGATTCAGTTTTGTATAAATTTCCAAAGAAAACTAATTAAAACTTATATACTTTCATATATATTGTGTGTTTTACTTATTTCTAATGAATTCCCCATCCTGAAAATTTAAAGACTTTTTATATAGAATTCAAGACTCAATCAAAAATTTGAAAGAACATGGATTTAAAATGAACAGTTCGAGAAGTAACCCTGCATTGTTTCAGATTTTTTCAAAGCCTAGAAAACCTTGAAAATCCGACTGTTCCCTAAAAGACCGTGTACAACATGTATCGAAAAATATAGTGTGCACACGCAGGGTTAAGTCTATTGCTTAAAATTCTATTCAAGTCTACAGACATGATGCAATATTATAAAACATTTCAGAAACAGGCTTTTCATTTTGCAATTCCATTTATGAAGCTTTCGTTCGTCAAAATTATATTATAGCTATATGATCTAGTAAATGGCAATTTCTTTTTATTTCACAATATCTTTTAATGCTATAAAACAAGTTCTCAATTTTACCATTTTAATTTATAAACGTTCTTTATTCCAAAAAATGAGCAACTGTATCACAGTAAAAAAGAATGCTTAAAATTGTTACACCTTAACATTTTTTTGGCCTTAAATTCAGAGATAAACTTAAATTCAATAAAAATTTATCCTGAATTTAAGTAAACGTATGATTAAATTGTGGAATTCAGATATTGAACTTCTTAAATTCAAAAATTTTTATACTGAATTTAAGTTTATCTCTGAATTTAAGGCCAAAAGAATGTTAAGGTGTAACAATTTTAAGCATTCATTTTTACTGTGTAACAATTTCATGAAAGTTTCTGAAAAATTTTAATCCGACGGAACTGAGGAGGCTTCCTGCCGAGCCAAGAAATTTATCTCACACGCAAGATAATGTTACATATTTAGAATGAGTATTGGTTCAATTGAATCGAAGAAAGAAGACGTTAGCGTGGGAGAACAAGTATTACACTGAATGATAAGGTGCGCGTGGCTGTTCAGGCACGTGATCGTGGGATGTACAAACGCGCAGTCCAGATTAGCTTTAAAACAGTGCAAATATGCCAACGTATTCAAGAGAGACGCAAATAAAATACGTATTGAAGCGTATTTTTATCAGTATGATAATCAGGCCACTAATAATAGTTACTGATTTTTTTTTTACCCACAAACTAAACACTTTTTCCTTATAAACGGAAAATGATGACGTGTGTATCTGCATTCACTAAACATTTATGAATGAAATTTTATCATTTCTCTCTTAAAAAAAAAGGATTAAAAAAAGAATTATTTTGTTATTTGCCGCGCCATCAAAGAATTTAAACAGTCCCAGGAGAAAATTTACAACTGGCGCTGTTCTGAGCCAGTATTGCTAAAAGTATTGGCACTAGTACCATTGGTAACTCGGCTGGGAATTGGCCCAGTACTGGCCAGTACCAAGCCAATAGTGAAACAGTACTAATCCAGTACCGATTTCAGTACTGAATATATTTAATATTATTGTATAATAATATATTGTACATACAACGCCTATGTAAGACGATAAGCAGTGACGTAATCGCACTTTTAGAGGCGTATACTGGTAATGCACTGTTTCTAAAAATAAAATACATAGGAAAATTATTTAATATTAATAAGACTAAGCATTTATAGGAGAATTTCCTTTAGAAGAACTATAATCACTTTATAGATCACGTAAATATCAAAATTACAAAAAAAAAAAAATTGAATATAACGAATAATGAATCTTAATGTGCCTAGACGTATTTTATTCGAAAAATACGGTTTGTTTTATCACTCGCAAGATAATAAAGGTTAAAGTCTGGAGAAATTATTTTAAGGTGCGCCTTGAAAGTCTTAAAAATGTGTAAATTTTGAATTCTTACGAGTTTAATGTTTATTTGTATATTAAAATGAAATTGTCGACTTTATGTTGATAATACAATGTGTATGAGTCATTGTAATCAACATTAACAGAAATTCTCCGATTTCTCAATAAAGAAAGAGATGCTCCCTCGATAGATTTATATCATCTCAAGAAAATTTCCATCACGACCTTCGTGAACGGCAAGCGAGCATATCGCACACTGTCACATTCAAAATACTATCATTCGTTCAGGATCAATTGAAAATTACTAAATTAGTAGGCAAAATCATCTGAAAAGCCACATCTCGTTATTAATTCTTAAATAAACGAGATTGCGTCAAAATGGAACTAAAAGCTATTACTCAGAGTCCATCATTTGATTTTTATCCAGGATTTGAAATTTAATCATACAAAATTCGATTTATAGATGAGACAACCAAAATTGATGAATAGGATTTTTTAATCCTTCATGTGATAAGAAAAGGCTTATAATTATTTTACTGAGTTCTTGAATTTTATATTTTTCTTATCGTACTTCTAGAATTACTTTCATGCCTTTCATGTTTGCCTAACTTTTACCGAAAGTCAAAAGTATTCAAATTTGGGAAGAATATCATCTTTGCGGAAATGATTTCAAAATAACAGTTTTTGATTGTGAGAGCCTGATATCTCAAAATATACTCACATGTCACACCGGATTCGTCATAATAAATTGGATTGCATGACGACAGACGCCCATACATGAAAGATATAAAATATGACCTTGTGTAATTACTGATAATTTCGTAGCAAGTGTATGTATTTCTTTCAATATAAAATAATAATAATAATAATAAAAATTCGATTTAACTTCAGTCATTTATGTGCTTAAATTCTATTATTTTTCTAAAGTAATAATTAATTGACTCCTAAACACTTAAGAATACTTCGCTTAGGTACAAGAATCTTTCCGCCATTTTTACGCAACATTTCGTTCTTTTCAATTCTATAAGTTGTAATTTATATTTTCATTTTTAACATATGTTTTAATAAAGCTTTTGCAAAATTAAATGTTCGTCACTAATTACGTTTTTTTTAGCTTTTTTCAACTTATATAATTAAACATTTTGTATAACTTCTTGTTATAACGTCAAAAGCTGTTTATTTTTGATGAAATCAATTTGAATTTTATGAGTCAATATATTTTAGCCAAACCGGGTGAATCAAGGTCATGTTTTACTGCAGAAAGATTCGAAAGC
Organism: Synergus magnus; assembly: GCA_032275165.1. Taxonomy (NCBI): domain Eukaryota; kingdom Metazoa; phylum Arthropoda; class Insecta; order Hymenoptera; family Cynipidae; genus Synergus; species Synergus magnus. The sequence continues at coordinate 18,160,944 of JAUESH010000015.1, forward strand.
ATCCAGAGTTATTTAATAATTTGCATTAGAAATGCGACATCTGATTTTAGAAACAACCCTTAGAGAAAAACGGATTATTTAACCCTTTGCACTCAAGCGGCGCCGATACGGCGCCCTTTTACGTTCAAACGAAAAAGGCCTCGAGTGCAAAGGGTTAACAATAAATATTGAAACCTGGAATGATTTTCCGAACTCATTAAAAAGTTTAATCATTGAAAATATTTCTCGAAATCCTTGATAGAACTATAACGAGAAACTTTTTTCCTAAGTCAGAAAATCAATAGGAAGAGTGGTTTCTTTAATGTGTCTACTTTAATTTAAAAATAACACCTTCCGACCTCCGAGAATTGACTTAAGATTGTTATGACTTCAAGGGTATAATAAACCCAATTGGAAAAAATCTGTCTGCTTTTTAATAGTAGTGTAATAAATCAGGAAGTGCGTTGGAGGCTTTTCTTCTTAATGACTACAACTTTTTTTATTTTTTTTTCCCCAACTCCTCTACAATCGTCCAATCCAGGACGTCCGATCGGTTCAACCCGGAGGCACGCTCCTTCTTATAAGCATCTGGTGAAACCTCCTGCTTTCTTGCATCAGCCAAGGACCCAACCTCTTTTCGCATCGCAAATGCCACAAACAAGGTGTGTGGGACCGGTAGATGATGCAAAATATCTCGTTGATTACTATTTTTCTTCATTATTAAAATTCGTCTTTTTCGTATGAAAAAAAAGAGTCTACATTTGCTATTGCTCATATTTCCTTGTCACCGTTCAGAATCGTAATTTCCGTATTACTTTTCATCAGCTCAATTCACAAGAGCTTTACCTGTAATATTCTCTTTTAGAAATCATCCCCAGACGGGTTTATGATCATGTCTCAAATGCAACCGGAAGTGGGTGTATTTTCAATTTCAAAAAAATAGAAAAGGGCCCTTATGGCCGGTCGACATAAAAAGTGCAGCATTCTGTTATTCAGCGGTATTTTGGCTTTATTTGCCCCTAAAACACATCAGCTGATGTTTTGAAACAATTTCGGTTTCAATCAAATTTTTAATTTGACGTGAGAGTTTCCATAAATAAGTAACTTTTTCGTTATAATTTCCGTTTAAATGAAAATTTTATTATTCTTTGAACTCAGTTTGTAATAATATTGTATACATAAATGGTATAATTTCAGTTCAAATGAAAATATTGATGTTGACCTATCTCAAATTTTAAGAATGTTAATAATTGTGTATAAGACTTACAATTTCAGTTAAACTGCAAATCTTATTGTTATTGTAAATTAAAATATTAATAACTTGAAAGGTTGGCAAAATAAAAATGATTAAAAATGATCCCTCTATTTGTAATTTAATTAGTTCATTTAAATATTTTCGTTAAGATACATTTTTTCAAATGTTTTTTCTCAAATTTAAACTTTTAAAAGTCATAACTTTTTTATTTTTCAATTTAATAAAATCGCATATTTTTAAATTATTCAAAAGTCTGCCAGAAATACGATTCCGAACCGAACTCCATAATAAAAAAGTAGAACCTTTAAAAAAAATTTTTTAGTAAAAGGGCCCTTATGGACGGTCATTATAAAAACAATGTTATAACTGTTATTATATGCTATAATAATATAAATGCTGCAAATTTTTAATATTTATGATGCTATTGTTTAATTTAATTAAAAACCTGTTTAACTTCCGACTGTAAGTGTATTTTTTGTTTACCTAAACTTTAACTTTGATTTTCTCGAAATGTGGTTTTATGAATTTCCAACTTCCAAATGCCCCAGTGACAGGTTTTTTAACATAAAGTGTTTATTTTTGGCTTAAAATGTCTGGAATTCATCCGGCTTTACGGCCCTGTACATAACTCCATACCGACCATAAGGGCCCTTTTCATGCGGACATATGAAGTTCCTTTTTTTTTAAATTAGAACTGTGTGATCCTCGGACTAAAAATTTTCATAAGATTATCGAGACATCAGATTTCGTTTTTTTTTAAACAGATATTTCTTAAGCGAGGAATAGAATCTTTAAAAGATTAGGAGTTCCATTTTCAGAATATTTCCTTATTTCTGCTCTATTTTATGTGTAAACCAACCATTAGTAATTAAAATTCTCTTTCTAGATAAGATAACAAACGGTACTTTGAATTTCTTATCTAAGATTTTAGAAGGCTACCTCAATTGACAAACATGCGTCATAACAATTTGGAATAGCTCAAATTAAGAAACAAGCGTCATAACACTTTGAGATTACAATCTAAAATTTACAATTTGCCATTGTAGTCTAATCTTCCAACTTCCCATTTGTCAATTATGTTAATTGTCTATAAACTTTTTATATGCCTGAATGATGCTTCATTGCAAACGACTTAATAAAACTAAAACAGGTCTGCCATATTTTTTTTTCTTTTCCCTTTTTTTCGTGAATTATTAGTACGCTTCTAATCCACGTAATTGTTAAGAAGTATTGCATCAACTTTCCGACTTGAATCAAGGTCGTCCAAGCAACAGTAATTTTACCTTAAAAATCATTTTGAAATTTGATTAACATCGTGGACTCGATAATTATATTCTACAGAATGTATGAGTGATTAATCAAAGATTATAATTTTGCATTGTGCGCAAGTATTTCAAGATACATATACTATTTAATTCAGTTTTTATTAACTTTGCATAATTTGCAATTTATTATTAAAAAATACCGCCTGCCTTTGCCTTGGATATTCCCTATAAAAACGGGACATTAATTTTAATTGATATTATTGTTATATGTAACTCATTAGCGAAAAGAGCATACAAAGTATAGAAATTACATAAATTTATATACGAGAGTGGTCCCATTAATCATTATGCAATTCACAGTGCAACCCGTAATAAACTTCTAGAAATAAGCCATAAAGTATTCTCTAACACTTCATGCAATATGACATTACTTTGCGTAAGAAACAATTGGAATCTGTGCATTTGCATAACATTAAATAAAAATTGGTATTAAAATTGAAAAAAAATGTAGAAAAATATAAAGATTTTATTTAAAGCTAAATCGACTTCATTATCTCAAAATCTACTGTTCGCTATCTTTCATAATCACCTGAGAATCTAAATCTTTTTCAAGTCATGCTAACAGTGTCGAATCTAGATTCGTGCGACTTGTTAATTAAGTAAAAAAAAACATTTGTCAGTCATCCCATTAGAATCTCGGTTCTGATATCTATTTTCAATCGTTATGTAAATTATAGCCGTTTGTTTGAAACCATCGGGATATTCACGTTGCCAAACTGACCTACATGACCTTGTTTACATTTTTCTTCGCATTTAGAACGATTCCTAGAGTAAAATTTTATCAAGCATTAACTAATATTTTATTTTAGAAGCATTTTTCTAAATTTTTAAAGTTAAACCTCAATTTAGGATATGAAAAATTAAATTAAAAAAATATTAGGCAATATTCTTACTACAAAAATCACTTCAAGTGTTAAATCTATTATAATTTATTTTATAAACATTGTTGTAATAAAAATATACTTACAATAGCGATCTATACTATATGATAAATTAACAATAGTCCAAAAATATTTAATTGACGGCGGCGTGTAAAATCTGTCAAAAATGCATCAACAAGAACGGTTCGGTAAAAGTGATATCTGAATGTAGAGCGAGGCGATTATGTTTTTAGGAAATAAACGTAGTATGTAAAGCGTAAATCACCTCACAATATAGAATGAAAAATGGCTCCAAAGCTTTGCAAAAAAACTTATATGCGTGAAAATCTCAAGGCCGCATCAGAAAATTTTCATCCATCTGGATAGATTGGGTTTGTAGCATCTTTAAAGTTTCGTATTCTATTCAGGGTAGAACTTTTTCGAAGGATCTTTAGCCATGTCTTGGAGCAACTGGCAAGGCTTGAAACATTCGCCATAAAAGCTTTCGAACTCTTCCATTCTTCTCACCAATCTACCAGCACCGTACCAATCGACCCAGCGGAAAGGTCCTCCGGTGAATGGAGGGAAGCCAAGTCCGAAAACTGCACCAACGTCTCCTTCCAACTGTAAAAAAACAATATTTTTTAGTTTATAGTTTTTATCTCATGATAAAACAAAGTTTAAAACTTATTAACTTGGCTCTTAAAAAAATTCTTTTAGTATTCTTACCGGGTTAGCCAAGATGTTTTCTTCTAAGCAAAGCACAGCTTCGTTGACGAATCTGCTAATCAACCTCATCTGTCGATCTTCATCAGCAGTGCTTCCTTTCGGTTCAAGGCTAAACTTCTTTAAAATATCCAGTGCCCCGTGATTGACATCTCGGTTTTTCGACTTTGTTTCGTAAACGAAAATGCCCTTTCCAGATTTACGTCCTGTAAAAAAAGTAGTTTTAATTTTGTTCTTTCTGACTTAAATATGTATCAAAGTTTATGATTTTATGAAATATCTTACCTAGGTATCCTTGTTTCACCATCTCTCCAAGAATGGCTGTGTCGCCTCCAACGGATCGAGGACCTAGAGCTTTCGCAAGGTAAACTCCGATATGAGCACCGACGTCGATGCCAACTTCGTCGGAAAGTGTAGCTAATCCCACTGGGAAGCCAAATGCTTTCGTAAGTTTATCCAACTTCATGGGATCAACGCCTTCCTAGCGAAAATAATTTTTTAAAATAAATTTTCAAGATCGAGCTCAATATTTAAGACTTTGTGTCAATCCTACTTGTAACAAATCATTTTACCTGAAGCAATCTAATTCCTTCGGTTGTCATAATTGCAAGAATCCTAGTTGTGTAGAAACCAGGACCATCTCCAACAGTGATGACGACCTTGCCTTGCTTCAAACCAACATCAACTGCTGTTTTAATTGTTTCAGTTGACGTTCCCTTATGAGTGATGATTTCTAGTAATTGCATTTTGTCTACAGGCGAAAAGTAGTGCATACCAATAACCTGAAAAGTAAAACTAACTTTAGTAAGTCATTAAATATGCATTTATTATAAAAATGCTTTAGAGTTGTATAATGTATCATTTTCTGAAAAAATGAAACTTAAAAATTCACCTTATCAGGTCGGCTACTGCCTTCCGCAATTTTCGTGATTGGAAGAGCAGACGTATTCGAGGCAAAAACACAAAAGTCTTGCGTGTTAGCCTCTACTTCTTTAATCACTTTATGTTTTATGTTGATGTCTTCAAATACAGCTTCAATTACTATATCAGACTTCCGAAAGAGATCGTAGTTTAAAGTAGGGTCCAGGTTCGCGAGGTATCTATCCTTCTCAAGACTGGAAGAATCAAAGTTTAATTTAAAGTAAGATTTTTAAGGGTAATGGTTATTATATTTAGAGAAAATGATTTATATTAACCTGCTCATTCGCTTTCTTTTAACAGCAGTTTCCAAGCCCTTCTGTATTTGACCTATGCCTCTATTCAGTCCAGCCTGACTTGTGTCCTTTAGAATTACATTGTATCCTTTATCGATACTGACTTGGGCAATCCCAGCTCCCATTAAACCTGCACCAAGTACAGAAATTGTTCTGCAAAAAAAGTTAAAAAATAAATTCAGAACTGTAAATTAGCAATCTATCCTCAGATTTTACCAGACAACTTATCTTACTTCACAGTACTCTTTGGAGTTCCGAATCTGTTCTTCTTGCAAGTTGTCTGACCGAAGAAGAGACTGACGAGACCTTTACTCTGTGGAGTAACTGCCAACTGGCCAAAACCTTTCGCTTCTGCTTCATAACCAGCAGCAGGACCTTTATCCAAACCCGTACGAATAACTTCCAGGATCTTAAGGGGAGCAGGATACAAACCGCCAGTTTGTTTCATGACTTGAGCTTTTGCTTTTTTGAACACCTGGTCTTTTATGAATTCTACTGAAAGGGCGAGATTAGTGACCTTCTCAACTAATGACTTGGGTCCTCGGTTGATTTTCAAGTTTCCAGTCGCGAGATCCTTCGCTGCTTTAATTGCTGTTTCTTCCAGGTAACGCCTCGTGCTAAAGTAAAAATAGAATCATATTAGTAAAATTACACTTCCGTTATTTTTACTTTTATATTGAGTTTACTTTTCTTCTGCTGAAGCAACTCCAGGTCCTAAACTGTTTACTAAAAGATCGACCACACCGAACTTTTTCGCTTTATCTGCTTTTAAACTTTTTCCAGTTAAACACATGTCCAATGCATTAGGTAAGGAAACTAATTTGGGCAGTCTTTGTGTACCACCTCCACCAGGAAGAAGGCCCAGCATTACTTCTGGTAAACCTAAGCTCGTTTTCGAATCTTTAACGGCGAGACGATAGTGACACGCCATGGCGACCTGAAAGAAAATTGAATATTTAGATATAGTATATCATTAATAATCAAGAAGGTTAAAAAATAATGTTCTAGTAATAAAAACACAATTTAAAGAATATAGGAATAAAAATTTACCTCTAGGCCACCGCCAAGGCAACTGCCTTGTATTGCTGCAACCACTGGCTTCTTACTTTCCGCGATCCCTTTCAGGATTCTGTGGCCATCCTTAGAAACCTTGTAACCATCATCTTCGGTTTTGAATTTGCTGATCATGGAAATATCAGCGCCTGCAATAAAGCACCCAGGCTTTCCACTTATGAGCACTACAGAACTCACAGCTGAATTCGATTCAATGTTCTTAAAAACCTGCGAGATGTCTTCCATGACCTCAGAATTTAAGGAGTTCACCTGTTCAATTAAGAAATATATGATTTAAAACATTTTCAAGGGTTTTCAATAATATATATTTTTCTGAAAGTTTAACTAAGAGTTATTTCACAGAAAGCATTTCTCTAATTACTTTTGTTCTCTAAAAATATAAGAGATTTTAGACTTTTTTCGTGCGAATAAAAGTCGATTTTGAAATGGAAAAATCTACAAGGTTGCATTTTAGTATCAGAGGAAATCTTTTATCGAGCAATTAGCATCTTTTCACTGGCAGATCCTTTATTGAGAGATAATTTAAAAAGCTTATTTCATACTATCAGTAAAGATGACGGACATAATTAAAGAAATAATCTAAAATGTTTCGCTTTTTGATCATCGATAATTATATTACATGCCGATTTTGTATTTCTGCTCTTTTAAATCAATGATGTAATTTAAAATAGATAAAAGAATTTTTCTACCTTGACTCCAGGCGAATCTATGGTGATAACGGCTACATTGTCGACAATTTTTGTTTTAAAGTGTTTTTCTGGTACTGTGGCGAGCGTCCTCAGGGGTTGTAGTTGAGCTAAAAGAATATATTATAATTTAATTAATTGTCGGGATAAAAAATAATCATCAGTATTCTCTAAATAAAGTCAATAAAATAACATAAAATAGCGGCTAATTTTAACCTCTATACTGACTCTACTCGAAAATAATAATTCTTAACTTTCCTCATATTGTCCAATGTCTATCTAGCTATGCAAACTATCAATTTTGACTCATACAAATAAAATATTTAACAATAAAATAGTCTTTGTTAATAACAAAAGGAGAACGAAAAGTAAAAATTTTATGTTATAATTTTTCTAACCTTATTAAAACCTATTCAACGCATTAAAGAAATATAATTTTGATAATTTAAAAGAATCTGAAATGAAAGTCATATGGAAAAAATAATATTTTTAATTGTATGTAAACAGGACTGAATTTGAACCAACCCTTATAAACTTTTAAACATATAATTCGAAGATCTTCAGTTGTTTTATACGCGAACATTGTTAACCAACACGTGACGTTTGCCATTGTTCTAAAATTTGAAAATGAGGCAAATGAAATTGCAAAATTGTGAGTAATTTTTCAACAATAATTAGGTAACTGTGAGTCCATGACCGATTTATAATAATGTTCAAGCATTCCGGCATAGGAGCCTTAGGAGGCTGGGAGCAAAGGTTACTTTGACCAAATGGAACTGAAACTGAATACAGTTCGTTGTGAAATTCGTGCAGAGTATAACTTGAAGCAAATTAATTTAAATATTTACCTGCCCGAGTGATAAAATGAGCATCTGTACGCGAAAATCGCGTGAGCACACCAAAAATTCTGCAACTCGCCATTTTTTAAAAAATTCGATTCACAAGACTACACAATCCACACGTTAAACCCACAGGATAACCGCTACCAACCACGCCAAGAACACTCACGTAGCTACCATGTACATACTTTCAGTGCTGGGCTATGATATGGCCCAAGGCGGTCAAATTTTTAGAGGTGGCTTGGCATGGTTTGAGAAATATTAAAATATATTGCAAATTTATTAGAACTTTCCCCGTCTGCAAAGTAGTAACTCTTTTTTTTTTGGTCCGTATATATTTACAAAGAAAAGTAGTTCATTCAACTTGGCTCGGGGTGTCTTCAGACGTTAATCCGCGACTGACTCGTATGCTATGTATGTACTAACACATGTGGGAATTATGAGCATTGCGCAGGTGTACTGCAGACGTTAAGTTATTAAATTTGGGGGCTTAA
>JAUESH010000015.1:18177119-18212955 GCA_032275165.1 Synergus magnus
TAGCAGGATTTATCCTGCTTTCTTTATGCCGTCCTGCTAATCCTGCTGAACCTTCATTTGTCCTGCTTTCTTGTTTTTTGAATGTATAAATATTGGTTATATTTTATTACATAATTTTTTTTTTGCTTTTAGCACTGGGTATCCTGCTAAACTCAGGGGCGTAGCGAGGGGGGGGGTTTGTTGGGGTGTGACACCCCCCCAAATGTTCGTGCCGAGTCGGCATTTATGGCAATACTCACCCCCCCAAACGCGATACGCTCGCTACGCCCCTGGCTACACTTCTTTGGACGTATGACAACCCTATTATTTTAGAAACGAAACCCCCCCCAACAATTTTATGTTTTACACAAGAATAAGAGTCAATTAGATTTACAATTAGATTTTAACTAGTATTTTACAGGAGTAAATTTTTTAGAAATTTAGGAGTGAACAGAAATATTATTTTTAAAGTACACAGTACACGTTTATTTAAAAATCCCGCTTTACTCATACCCGAATGTAATCGAATCGAAGTATCGATTTTTTGACAGACGTCATCAGCAGCAGACGACACACTTAGACAGACAAACACAAATAAATAACAATTAGTGACAAGTAGTGACAGAGTGTTACTCTTGCTCTTTAAAATGCACTACTACTGTTTTTATTTTTCAACTACATATAGTAGATAAATTAATTAAAATTATGTGGTAATAAATTCTAAAAAATAATGATAGCATCAGTCGCATTTTGACGATCGTTGACATAAACGAAAACTTTTTCTATAAACAAATGAATATGTTTATAGAATTTAAAAATGTTAGGGTCAAAGAAATACAGACGACCCATTGTTGAAACTTTATTTGCTGTTTTTGGCTTGCTGGTGTTTTGCGAGATCATTATTTATTATGTTGTACTCTTTCAGGTTAGTGCTCAATGGAATTTATTTCATAGTAACTTTAAAAATTCATAAGCATTTATTCCATAATCTTCAAAAGCAATTATTTTTATATACTCTAATATTATTTTATTGTATCATTATTCTTAGTGTAATTGGCCAGTTTTGGACCCCCAAAAAGTGGATCCAGAAATTTTGCCCCCATCGCCTGAAGAAAGACCAGTGCGAGCAATGTTTCTGGCAGATACACACTTGCTAGGACCTCGAAAGGGTCACTGGTTTGATAAACTCAGAAGGTTTGATCAATTTCTCACAGGATGGTTTGCATGAGTATAAGAAAAGTAATTTAATACTAATAATGGTTTATGAATGCAATTCTTGCTATTAAATTTACTAAAGTTTAAAAACAAAATATAAATGCAAAGTCTGTACTTAGGGAATGGCAAATGTACAGAGCTTTCCAAACTGTGATGACAATCCATAGACCAGATGTAGTTTTTATATTAGGTTGGTAAAAAATAATTACCTAGCCATTTTTGTGTAATTATTCTAAACTTAAAATTGCTACCATTTTTCAGGAGATGTATTCGATGAAGGTCTCTGGTCAAGTTCAACGGAATTTAATGCTTACATCGAAAGGTTTAACTCAATTTTTACTGTTCCCAAAAATGTGAATCTGTATGTTGTGGCTGGAAATCACGACATGGGTTTTCATTACGGTAATTTTTTATTTTACACATACTTTCAAAACAAAAAATTTGCCATGTGAATTTATTTTAATAAAATTTTCCATTTACAGTAATAACACCCTACTTGAATCAGCGTTTTATAAACGGAATGAAGTCCCCCAATGTTCGAAGAATCAGTATTAGAGGAAATCACTTTACACTTATAAACAGTATGGCTTTGGAAGGAGATGGTTGTTTCCTTTGTCGACCGACTGAAATCGCAGTAAATAAGCTTTCCAGTAAGTCATATATAAAAACTAAATTTCTCAAACCAGGAGGACAGAATTATAAATTATACTTCTTTCAGAACATTTGAAATGTGCCAAAGGTATAGGAATCGATTGTGCAAAAAGTAGTTCTATAAAACGATACAGCAGGCCCATTCTTTTACAACATTTTCCAATGTATCGTGAATCCGATAAAATATGCAATGAATTAGACGAGGCCCCTGCGGAAGAAAAGGATATTAAATTTCGCGAGAGGTGGGAGTGTTTATCAAAAGAAGCTTCTGAACAGGTAAATTTTTTTCAATTAAAAGGAAACGTAGATTTTCTTCTGATGCAACGTCTACATTTTGTTAATTGTTACATATTAAAAATGTGAAATAATCTTCCTTTTGTTTTTCAGCTTATGGATATGTTAAATCCGAGGTTAGTAGTAGATGGACATACTCATCACGGATGCAGAAATATTCACAGAAACGATATCTTAGAAATAACGATTCCCTCTTTTAGTTGGCGTAATAAAAATAATCCATCCTTCCTCATGGTTAGTTGATCAGTTAGACTATTTTTATTACAACACTTTTCCTTATAGTCATGATTTCTAATCAATTATATTCTTATCAAGAAATACATTTTATTGTTTTGTTTCAGGGGATCTTTACGCCAAATAACTACTCTGTGTCAAAATGCTACATGCCAATAGAAACAACTATTATTTTTATTTACATATTTGGAAGCATAGTCATTGTTCTATACTTTTTAATCAAATTCAAATCAAGACTAAGCCGTTGCCACTATTTAAGGCTCCACTAATGACATATAATCTGTAGTACCTACCGAATCATTCTAATACCTTTGATTGTGTATTATTATTATGAAATTTAATAAATAATGCTTTTTTATGTACAATTTTTCTATTTTCTTTAAAATTTCTGAAACCCAGAACTATTTTATAATTTAGATTTATTAATAATCTTGTCATAAAATAAAGCCTACAAATTACTGAATATGAAATATAATCGATATTGAATATTTTATTTCACAAATGGTAAAAGCAGTAATAAAAAGGTATAAAGGAATCCTAGTGAAATAAATCCTTAAATTATTTAGGTACATATTTACAAACTGTATTCTTAACATTACATATTACTTTATCAAGATCTGTACGAATCAATGCTGCGATTGATTACAAATTGGATTTATTTATTGCTTATATAATTCGTGTGTCGCACATCATTAAAATCACTTTCAAACATCATATTTGTTGGCAATCATTTCATGAAATTATTTCCATTTCAAATAGCTGTTAAATCACTTTAAAGTCTTAAAATAAGGATGTTGAGGCTGAAAATTAATTGTTGAAGCAGCAATTCCAAACAGCTTTACATTTATTAATACTTTTCTTATACTGATCCCCATTACAATTTTATTAAAATACCAACAATTTCGGACTAGTTTACTGAATAATAGCAATCATAATCAAAAATGGAGAATTCTAAATTTTATTCCAAAAATATATTTTCCAAATCTATCTAGAAGGATTTAACAAGATTTAATCACTGCTGCCATGCATCGACATGGTCTTTCTGTACGTATTAAATTAATACATTTGGATGGAATCAATAGAATATATAATAGACCAAGTATTTAATAGTATAGTAGACCAAATATTTTAAAAAAATTACAATATATTTGTAGATTTTATACGGCAACCTTGACCAATTATAAAAAATTGATAATAGTCTAAATTTATTACGATAAACTATAATCGAATCGAACCCTACTTGGATATGCTTAAAACTCAGGAAAGCTGTAATGATAAATATCTCCATACTATAATCCTTATAATATACAGCTACGTTTGAATATTAAGATGCATCGAGCACCTGATCTGCTTACTTTCTAAGCCGATATTTAGACAAAACTTGCTCATAAGATAATTGCTTAAAACTTACTAGTATTTTTTTTAACAGCTCCATTTAAGTCACAGTTTGAGTTCTTAATTAGAATTGATTAACCCTATTAAAGATTTCTGTGATCATGCACAGCGTTTCGTGTACACTTTTATAAGCCGTAAATGAGCTAAAAACGCATTTTCTTTGTATGAAATTTCATAGAAATTCCAGGAACAAAAATATTAGTCATAGACATAATTGAGAGATGAGTTTGGATAGCCTACAAACATGATGTAAATTTTCCTAAAGGAAATCTTCGATTCCTCCAGATATTGTTGTAAGTCTCGTAGTCTACTTTTCGTAATTGAGAACACACGTATTCACTCACGTAAAATAAAGTCTCGCAATTTCAATCCAGGGAAATGTCGACTAGTCTATTTTTACGGCGGCGTATATTTTTCGGATAAAGGCATATGCTGCGAAAAATCCGATCGTTCCGGTCAAGAGCCAGAAGGTCAGGACCATCAATGCCGTGTACCCAAAGTACATCAAGGTTGGAACTAATTCTGTGATTTCCAACTTTGTCATGAAGTAAAATACAGAGTATGCTAGTACATAGGCGGCAGAGCCCCCGCTCACTACAAATGTTCTCCACCACCACCTATAGTCCTAAAATAAAAATATTTTAATGAATTATCTTCCTTGATATGAAATTAAATAATGTTACAATTGAAAAATGTATAACTGAAAATATTTCAATTCTTACCTCTCCACAAAGTTGGAAATAGACCATGACTATGGATATTTGAGAACAGGAAATTACGAGAATGCAGAACACGAGGAACAAGAAGCCAAAGAGGTAATAAAATTGATTCTCCCAGAGGGCAGTGAGTATGAAAAACAGTTCGATGAAGACTGCTCCAAATGGCAAAATCCCAGCCATGAGTGTACTGGAACCAAATTCAAGATTTAGTTTTCGATTTAAGAACTGCTCAAAATTTATTCACCCTAAATTTTTGAAAACCTTACCATAATATAGGATTCATGTACCACAATTGATCTGGAACCTGTCTAGGAATTTGATTCGTTCTGACCGGATGCGTGAAAGGCTGTTTTCTGTACCCAAAGAAGTAACCGAGGTACACGAGAGGTAAAGAAATTCCAAACCATAGGCAAAGCAGAGCCAACATCGTCGTGAATGGCACAGCACCTGAACTGTGCTTTCCCCAGATGAAAAAATTCAGGAAAAAGCAGGTCGTAAATACTATTCCAGGGTAAAACGTTGCTGTCTGAAAACAATGATTATATTTTATTTTCAACATACGCCTCTAGCTAAATTACTTTTTAAATCGCTTTTGCTTAAACTCCTTACCAAAAGTGCTGCTCTTTTCCATTCTCTACCTCGCATCGTTTTGTACAATCTGGCTGAGAAATATCCAGCTATCAGACCACAAAAAACATAAAGAAGAATTGCACAAGTTCCCAAAGCTCCTCTGCTGGCTGGAGAAAGCATTCCAAGCATCGCGAAAACTAGAAATAAGATTAAAAATATAAAATAGAATTTTGCGATCTATTATAAAATCATTGGGCAACTCATAGAAAATCCTTACAGATAGTGATTAACGCCATGAAGAAGATTTGAATTCCACTTCCGATAACTGCAGCGAAAAGACGCGGATTTGTCGGTGGTCTAAAAACATCGCCATGAACAAGTTTCCATCCAGTTTCTTCTATCGCTTCATCCAAACCAGCGAGACTATCGCTGTCACCAGAATTATACCTGGCGATATCCCTTCTCAAAGTTCTGACCATTATCATTGTAAGAATGCCTTTTATGAAATTAAAAATAATTCAGTTTTAGAAGTCACTATTTTCTTTTAGAAAATATAAAAATCGAGAAGAAAAAATTACCAGAGAGGAAGAATACGACCACTAAAGAGTTGACGATTGAAAACCAGTGAATTTCAACGTCGCTCATGCCCAGATATATGTCCCATCTGCTTGCCCAGCTAACATCGGATTTTTTCCATTCTACCGAATAAAAGAATAAGAGACTCGTGCCTCTTGGGTTAACGTACTGCGGCCTTGTTGGGTTAATCGGTTTAATGCAAGTATTGTCCTTGAATTCGATCTCATTGTAATCAACTGAATGAGCCTCTACTTCAAATCCTACGACTCTAAATTGGTTCCTAAAAAAAGAACAATTAGGTATTAATATTAAGAAAATTTGATTTGTTGGTGGAAAGAGTTGATACTAACTCTGCATGTTTGTGATAAGTTAGCTTCAGTTCTAAATAATTATTGATGTAAACTTGATTATTTATAATTCCTCCTAATCGATATCCGTGATAAACTATCAAGTTGTTCGTCTCCTTGTGAATCTTTTTCGTTGCCGCTGGCAAATTGTCAATCAATCTGAAACACTTTTAGTTATTAGCTTTGTTTAATTTTGCGCTTTCATCTTAAATGTTTATAAAGGTGAACTTAATTACAGGTGTACTGAATATTCGTGTTGTACACGTTCAATGACTCGTTGTGAACTCTCTTCGTTCCAAGTCATGGGTTCCCCTTGACTGTGACAAAGAAGTCGACATTGTACGTTTTCGGCCATCGCCACTTCGTAAGGAGTATTTACAATCCTGTAAAGTTGAAAAATTTGAGAATGATCTTTCATATAAAACTAATTTAAATTCAGAAAAAGCTCCAAATATATTTAAAAAGTACCTGTCACCCCTTAATACCTCTCCCAAATTTTCAGATTTGTATATAAAAGTCCCATTCTTTGGTAAACAGAAAGGGAGTGAATAATATTCGTAGGGCAACTGTGTGTGCGTGCTTGTCATCTTGACAGCTTTAACTTCAATCTTCTGCCCGGTTTTGAATTCGACAGGAGCAACACCTGGCACATAAAATCCATCTGCTTCCAGCAGAAGGGATAGTATTGCAAATATGATGATCTTCCATATTAATCGTTCCTGTATTACAATTGGGATATCGTAAGGTCATACATTTTTTAAATTAAAAGCAAGCACGTGGCCAACTTATTTGTGTAAAGCATACACAATTTGACATTTATAACGTAATTTAAAATAAAACTCTTATTGTTAAAACTATAATGTACACGTCGCAGTTTTTCTTTTCTAGAAAGTTGATAAAAAAGTTGTTTTTTGCTTCCGTTAAAAGAATAATTAATTCAACTTTGAAAACCCATCTTGAAGAAACGAGAGAAAGGGAGAATTTCTTGTCGGGTTTTATGGATAAAAAAGTATTAAATTTCGAGCAACATACTCAGCAGAGACGAGATTAAACTCCGATTATACAGTTAGCTGCCAAGTGATCGGTTTCATCGGTTTTGTAAAAAGGCATTATTGATATAACAGTTCTTACCATTCTATGACGTTATTTTGGCTGAAGGCGCGCCACGCCGACTGTTGTACTATCCAATAATAATTGTTTCAGTCCTCTCCACTTTTTCCAATCGTCAAAATAGAAATTATACATCCATATTCCATATCCATACACCACATCCGAGGCTATCAGCTGAAATCAGCTGTAAACCATACTGAAAATGCGGGCCACTCTTTCAGTGCCCTTTATTTCGACACTAAATTCCCTAGAAATCTGACAGTTCCGAACAAAAAGACATTATCTGCTTGTATATAATCAAAGAAATCGCTTTAAAATAATTATTGTTGAACAACCTATTGTTTAGATAATTAAAAATAATTTACTAACAAAAAATACAATAAACCTGACCTCAAAATTTACATTGTAGTATGGCGTTTTTGAACTGACGCCATTTTTAGGTTAATCTCTCAAACTGGAAGTCAAGTTAACAATTTATATTTAAATAAAATTATTAGTATTCATAAGTAATATTAAAAAAACTTTTCATAAATTCTTGATATAAATAGACTCTTTTAATTTTAACTCGCTATATATCGAAATTCCTAATTAAAACTAAGGACGAAAGTTCAGTCGATCGCTTGACTAACCGCCTTTCCCAAGCGAAAAAATATACCCTGAAAAGGAAAATATCCTCCCACGTGGGGGCCAGTTTAATTGCAAGTTTCGTTGTTTAAATATGTGTTTGTTGTCTTAATTTTTGTTTCAGAACAATGGTGCAGGTGAGTGCGATCTTTTGAATATATTATATCGCCGGGTTTCGTTCGTCGAGGGCTAAATGAATGCATTTTTTCTCGAGTTCAATCTGGCAACTTTTGATTGTTTTTTTCTGCTGTCATCCATTAGTAAATAGGAAAGATGGCAGCAGATTATTGCGCTTTTTTCCCCTACAGTTTGGAGGCAGACATTTTTCTGAAAACTCCAAACTTGTGTAGATTTTCCGCGTGAAATGTGTGAAAAACATGAATCAAAATGCGGTTTTACGGACGAATTTTAACGAACTTTCAGTATTTACCAGAGGAATTCTCAACTCCGAAAGTATAAAGACCTCGAAAAATGATATATGAACCCTATAGATTTTTCACCCCCGGAGGCTTTCACTCCTATTCGCATTTTTCGTCGCCGAAACGATATGTTCCGATCATAAAAGTTCAACTTTTAATCATTTTCTCTAATATTGTCGTGGTTTTCTCTCACGTTGCGGCACTTTTAGAGTTGTTTACAACTAAATTAAACTGAAAACTTGGGAAATGTTTCAAACTCGTGAAAACTAAATATGAATATTGTATCGGAAAATAGAAGACATTTTTCATTATGCAAAAAAGTTGAAGCCGAAGTATCAAAGTTGCGAAAGTTATAAATTGGAGTTTTCTCATGAAAGAGGTTAGATTAGGTTCAAAACAATAGGAAGTTTTTGTTTGAAAAGTTCGAGCTATTTAAATATAACATAGTTCTTATACGTTTGTAAAGTTAATGAACTTTGTGAATTAAAAAAAATTGTATTTAATTGCAGGCAATCGATGAAATGGAGCAGAGGGATTTGCCCCAGGCATTTCGCCTCCTGGGGGAGATGAATGCAAATGTCCTGCAGGTGAATCAGCTTGTCGATAATATGCTAGATCGTGTGAAAAAAGGGGAAATTTCCACGGATAAGGGTCTTAGTTTCTTAGAGATGAAATATCACATGCTGCTTTCATACCTCATCAATTTAACTTACATCGTATTGAGAAAATGCTCCGGAGAACGAATTGAGGGAGATCCATCGATAGATCGCTTGATCGAAA
The DNA here is from genome assembly GCA_032275165.1 of Synergus magnus. Taxonomy (NCBI): domain Eukaryota; kingdom Metazoa; phylum Arthropoda; class Insecta; order Hymenoptera; family Cynipidae; genus Synergus; species Synergus magnus. The sequence continues at coordinate 18,186,033 of JAUESH010000015.1, forward strand.
TTAGAACTGTTTTGGAGAGAATCAGGCCGATCGACCACAAACTTAAATATCAGATAGACAAGTTGGTGAAAACTGCAGTTACTGGGACTACAAACAGCAGCGATCCTAGCAATTTTAAAGCAAATCCCGATGCGCTCATTGGTAAAGTTGATGGAAGTTCAGATGAATCAGACAGCGATGCCGACGAAGATGCTTCTAAACCGAGAAAATCTGGAGTGTACGTGCCACCGAAGTTAGCTGCTGTTCACTACGGTTAGTATTTTTTTACTTTCGTCTTGTTTAAAATTTGTTTAAATTCCATTAATTACGGTTTTAACTTTTAACTTAACTACAACTTTTTGAAACCGTGAGTTTAGATGTGTTGAATTTTGTACTCAAGCTCTAACCTCAAAATTCTATCTCATTATACTACTTAACAAGCTTAACAAATACACTAGAAATGGATATTTTTTTGCATTATAGCGACGTTCATTTTTTAAACAGTGGTGTGAGTACAAAGCCAAAAAAAAAGTGATTTTAATCAGCTATTTTTCGAAAAATATCTAATTCTAATGTTTTTTAAGCTTGTTAAGTAAAATGAGTAAAATGAAGAGACTAAATTGGAAATATATGACCAAGTTTAGTTTTTTTTTTTTATATGGTTCTCAGCTGTAGGAAGCTCATGTATCAGAGCTCTCAGATCGTGGATGAAATTTATCCTCTCTACTTTACCGTTTTGTAGGAAAAAAAAAACAATTTCTCAAATGTAATTTGGAAAATTTATTAAATAGAATTAAAGAACAACTTAAAAAAAGTAATATAATTGCAGTATTCCTAAATTATATTTGAGAAATTGCTTTTTTTTCCAAAAAACGGTAAAGTGGAGGAGGTAAATTTCATCCACGATCTGAAAGCTCTGTCATGAACTTGAAAGGAACAAAAAGGAAACGTGTATTTGAGAGAATACTAGATTTTAGATTTTTTTATAAACCTTTGATTTCAAAAACTATATTTAAATAATCTAATCATTCTTCTTATGCTATTTTGCAGATGGAGATGAAACAACAGCAGAAAAAATGCGCAAGGCAGGGGAAAGAGCACGCAGGCGTGCGATTTCCGGAGCGGTACTTCAAGAATTGAAAGAAGAATATTTGGATGCTCCAGCAGAAGACATGCACGATATTAGTGAAAGTCAGACCATCATGGGTCGAGAAAACAAGAGAAAGATTGAGTACGAGGAAAACTACATGACTCGCTTGCCAGTCACCAAGGAGGAGAAACATCGCCGTCGTCAACTAACTACTATTGGAACTTTGGGAACAGACATTACCAACTTCGGAGGATCTTCTTCTCTTTCAGCCAAAAAGAGAAAAGCGCCCAAAGGAAAAGCAAAAAAGAGTACGTTTTTCACTTTAAGAATACTTCAAAGCTCCTCGATCTTCAATTTTATTAGCAATAATTTTAATTGAACACTTTAAATTGTTTCAGGTTTCAAAAAGAAACGACGCCACTAATCAACTCGTCTGAAGGAGTATCAAAAAAAGAAGGTAAAGCGCTAAAAATTTACTTCGTCTCCTCTTGGCAGTCCCAATGCCAATAATACTCTCGTTACTAAGTTATGCTAATTAATTAACGATTAAAGTTAAACAATAAGCAAAAGAAACTGTCGATGAAAGCGCGAGACCCCGCGATGGTAATTTATAATGATATAAGACATGGTAATGGTCGCATAATTGATAATTATAGTTACTAATGGTTTTAACCTTTAACTGTTGTCTGACAACATTTTTAACTCTGGAGCCGTCTGTTTCGTCGGGGCAGATTACAAAGTCTGTCCCAAGGACAAATCGCACTATCAAAGAATTTACTTTACACTTAACAAATATTTATGCGTAAGCTAAACAACATACTCCGGTTCCATAATATGAAATTGTAAGCCGTACGTCGAGTCCGAAGCAGATTTCTCTGCTTCGTCCAGACTTTTTCGACTATAGAAAGAAAACAAAAAACAAACAAAAAAAAATGAAAAAAACGCAACAGGAGCAATGATACTGAATTAATTGTTACAAGAGCGTAAAAATCACAAGACATTCAACCAAAATTTTCTGATTATCGTCTAGAGATCGTGTTAAAAAAATTATAAAAGGAAACTTTAGAAACTGATACAAGACTTTTCGGAATCAAATGTCTTAGGATTTTCTCGCTATCTTAGAATAGGAACGTAGTTACTAGTTCGATCATTACGTGTATGTTTCGTTCGTGTTTTCCCCCTGGTAAAATGTTGAGGCTATTAGATTTCACTGTGGTTCCGTTGGAACTAACGTTAAGTTTCTTTTTTTTACATATTTGTGCAGTGTGTTAATTGTTTGATTTTCAGTTTTATCGTAAAGCTTATATTCATAGTAAACGTAAGCGATAACGTGGATGTGTCAAAATTCAAAATTGATGTGAAGGTTTTCTCAAATTCTTTCTTTATTCACTGAATTTCATTTCTTAAAAGAGAGAGAGGGGGAGCATGTAACGTAAAAGTACAAATTTAGGGCGAAGATTAACGCGAGCATCACTCCTGCTGCTTTTGTTGGAGAAATTTTCTCGGTATTCTGCTTTTTCGGATAACTTTTGGAATTACAGGTCAATCTTTAAAACTAGATTCAGTTCATGTATCACTCTGGGTGCTTTTAAAAACTTAATACTCTTTATTTTCGAACGTTTTCATTCGAGAACTTTTGAAAGTTAAGGGTGAAAATTTTTGGCACCTGGCAAAACAAAATTATAATGAAATTGTATTTAACGAAATTTCACAGGGAGTGATTCGCAATAGCTTCAGTGAGACGTTTGTTATTTGCCGACTAGTGGCTCGATCATCCATAGTTCTATTTTTTACAAAGGCGTTCGTCGTTAGAGCCAGCTGGTTGGGCATGACGTTACATGGGTCCCTTTCTTGCTGATCTGTGACAAAGATTAAAATGTGATAAATTATTCTTGAAGTAATAGTTAAAAATTTTACAAAATAGCACAATTGCTGGGCATTATTTGTAAGTGCTGGCAAGACTATCATCATCAGCAGTTGAATCGAGATTGAGGGGTCATTAAATCTGAACACTGAGAAGGTTTGGCACGCGTGGATGCTGTTTTTGTTTTACACAGGTGTTGGTTGCAGTCGCAGATGATTAGTCACAGATAGGCTGATACGAGAATGTTAGTTTAATAAATAGTTACTATTAATGATAAGTATTATTAGTTAGTTGAATTAACAGAGTCGGAGAGTGCCAAGTTTTTTCTTCGGTGTTCGGCGTTTTCGCCTCGCTGTTTGACGATAAAACACGCCTGACAATGAGATCACTATGAGTCCAAATTAAATTCCCAGTGGACAGGGTTCCAAAACTGAAAAATGATACGTGGGAGCGAAATATTTTATGCAATAAGAAAGAAAAACAATCGATTATTTAAAGAAAAGGTGCGTTTGAAAATCGAGAGTAGATTGTTGCTCATATTCGTACACGTATTGTGTATGCAATATGTATGTCGATTTTGATGGATTTATTTCCTTGTCGATAAATTTTTAACTTTTTGGACTTGTGGCAAAGGGTTCGGGAGTAAAGAATTACCAGACACATATCCGCACACAATATATAGCAGCAAGAAAATAATAGGATTACATTAAAGTCACTACCTCAAAACAATAGAATATGGATTTACTGTAATAAAAAAAAGCCAATGTGATTATGTTTACACTGTTCAAACACAGCCTTTGCTCAGAGATTTTATACGTCGAAATAGACTTTTACAGTAATTTTAATTTTTCTCAGAACATTTGCATTTCATATGTAACACAAAATGCAGCGATTTATCCGCGTAACTATATATCTGCCTTAGGTTGTTGATGTTTGCCAATGGGCAAAAGTGAACTGTATAAAAGAATTTAATGAGATACTACAATAACTACAAACGACGGTGTAAACATATTCACGAACAGACTCTATAAAACATAATAAAAATAGATCTACAAAACCAGTTACTCTGCTGTAAGATGAGATCTTTGCAGCAAGACAAAATAGGAATAATTTATTGGCTACATTCATAGTCTAACGAATGTATCATACTTGGTTGATTGGTGAGTTTTTAATCGTTTATACAGTACGATAAGTCGACGAGTGAAAGAGTTTACCCGCATGATACAAGTGGTTATACTGAATGATTATTATTGCCATTATTGTCATTATATATTCTTATCATCTATTATTATTACATTCTTATCATTATTGTGTAGAATGCTTCTTACTGACTGAATAAAAATGTTTTAATGTGCTTTGACTTGATTAATTTAGCCAAAAATTACAAAAAAAATTACACATTTTTTATTATTTTAAGGACAAAAATTTTGTTTATAAGACGTAAGTTTGAAAAATTATTAATTAATATGTAGTTACATCTTAAAATACGTTTGTCTTAAATTCACTGATTTAGAGACGATTGGAATGATTTTAGTCTAAAAATGCAATTTTCCTGATTCAAATTTTGCGCCTATCTAGTTATTTTTGCTCTGCGATGTTGGCTACCCTGTGCACATGGCCTGGCAAATGTCATTTCACTAGAGCCGTCATCCAATCAGGCTCTTCGCATTCGTATCCCGAATCCGATTCGACACATTACTTGGAATTCGTGCAAATTCGTGGCACAGCAGTGAGCAGCAGCCGAGGTGACTGGAGGTGACCAGGAAAGACGGAAACATCAAAAGGTTCTTAAATATTTCTAAAAATTATGTTTGTGTGTTTAGTGTGCTATATCTAACAGGTAAGTCCGCCACGAAAGACGACCAAACTACGCGTTTAATTACTTCCCCAAACGTGTCGAATTCTCGGTCTGTTGGTGAAATTTTGCCAATTAGTGAAAATCCTCTCTAATTCATATGTCACGTATATTTCTGGTCTGCAATTTATCGTAAAAAGTGTGTGAAGTTCGGGCTTGAAATTCTTTCGTGATTGCAAACTTTCTGATCAAATGTTACACCTATTTCACATTTGTGACATTTCTCGCAGTATTGGCATAGTTTAGATGAATGTCATTAATTTTTTGTGTTATATATTTTATCCACACCCATAATTGTACATACTAACACACGTGCGCTGCGTGCTTCAAAGAGATTTGACTTTCCTTCGTTTTTTGCTCTTCTAGTCGCACCTCTGCTCGCTCTCTGACTTTCTCTCTTGCATTCTAAGAATCGCATATCTTTTCTCTCAGCATGCTCAGCTCGGCACTTCACTCAACAACCCACTGCTTAGCAATTACGACCTCGTGTGTTTTTGTGACAATTATTTTTGTCATAACGCCGGTCAACGACCGTTATAAGGATCGTAATTGTAAAACGAACTTTCATGCAGTGCATTGACCATGAGTTGCCGCATTTAAATATAAATCCCAAGACCAAATTCGCACTCGAAGGTCATTGTTACGCATTTGTCATCAAAAAGGGCGCTACTCTTTCTTTTTCCGAGTTATTTTTAAATCCCCCGCGACGTAGTTTGTATGCACTCCTAACTGCGCTTTGTCAAAATCAGAAACATCAGAAATAATCGAGATTATTATTTTATCAAGTTTGAATGGTAGGAAAAGTCATGCTAGCAAATTTTCTGTAATTTCCAGATATTCTTTTTTGCTTGAGGGATTTTTACATTCTCATCATCAAATGAGAAGGTATTGTTGTTTTTTCTGAGTTCTTTTTGGGCAATTTCCCAAAGTAGCACGTGCGCTTTTATGAGTTACTTTACGAGTGTCAACGACTCGAAGGGTTTCTTTTGTATGTTTTTATTTCCCTTTCTGTAACTATTCTGTAAATGTGACCACCATACGGAACTAATTTTCATTCTAAGATTTATGGCTGCGAAGGAACCCCAAGATCTGGTTCATGTTAGTTTTCTTGTGTGCTAAGAAAGTAATAATAGTTACACAGAGGACAAAAAGATTTAAAGTTTGCTGTATTATTTTAGATATTTTTAATTGCAATTCCAAATTATTGTAAATCTATATTTACAGTATATTTTTCTACAAAAACCCACATTTTTATTCAATTACTGTTAAAATAAATTGCAGTTGTGTCAGAAACACAAATTCAAAAAGGCGAAAGAACACAAGGAAACTAGTGGGTTGCATCTATTATGCTTCTAAAAAGCTTTCAAATTGAAGAGTAAAAAAAAAAAATTATGAAACTCGAGAGCCTCAGGCCCAAGGGTCAAGACCCGAAGACCATAAAAATGTCAAAGTTTGTCGAGTCAAAAAGTGTTCTGTTTAGTTTCCTATTTGAAGTATCTTAGTTATTTTTCTTGGAAACAAGCAAACTTAGACCCTCAATTTAGTTTTAGTATAATTTTAATAACGAAATTAATAACGTTTTTTAATACTAACTGGTAATTAAAGAGATTTCTTTGTTGAACGAAGCAAAAAGAAATTTCGTAACGTTCCCTGCAAAATCGTCATCAACCATATGGTAGAAATAATATATAAATTACTGTGCGTATTTTTAGGATTGTTAATTTGAATTATACTCGTCAGGATTTAAAATTTGAGAAAAGTACGGTCTTCCTGAGCCTGCTATAAAAAAAGGTTTGGAGATAACTCTGTCCCGACAAATTATAAATCCTAATCCTCAAAGAAAACCGAACCTACACGTCCCTACAATCTAAGTTTATTACTATGTACGTCCTTCGCTAAACGATTATTTTCACAAAAGCCTGAAAATATTCGTAGATTATCAAATATTCTGGTATAGAGTTTAATATAAAACTATACTTGTATTTATCAGCTTATTTAACATTAAATATATATTTTGTATAGAAAAAACAATGGCCACCACACAAATGAGAGCTAGAACTATCAAGAAACTTGAGAAGCCTCGGCCACTGAAGCTGACTCAGCGTCAATCGACCGTCGACGGGCGGATTTCGACAAGTATGTTTTGTAGTTACATATTTGTAAACAGTTAATTTCCCCAGTGACATATTTAGCTCATTTGTATTTGAAATTAGCAAAAAATTAAATTGCAATTTTCGAGTCATACTTCCTGGAAAAGAATTAAAAACTGTGTTTCAATTTTACTTTGTTTTAATCGTATCAAGATAGGCATGATCATACCAACATTTCAGTTGTGATTACAAAAGATATGAGAATACAGTTTTTAAATATGAAGACCGATCTTTCTCATTGAGCAACTTAAGCATTTGTATATCAATTATTTTAATAATAAAAAGTCTACAAAGTAGATATTTAATATGAATATTAAAATAAAATTCTAATATTTTAATATATTCTTTTTTTTAACAGTCGAGGACATAGTGTCCTTAATCGATAATGTAGCCATGCATTTAAGCAATGGTTACCACGATCGAATGCTGCAAACAAACGTGATTACAATGTGTAATCACTTAAAGCTCTATTCTCACCAGCTGGAAGCTATTTACAAAGGTGTGTTATCGTCAAATTCAAGACAAAAATATTTTCCAAAATAGGTACATTTCTTTTATCTTATCGAATCAAAACATTTACGTTTAAAAACTTTATCTTTAAGAGATACAAAATTGTAACATATAACTAGCATAATTCAATATTTTAATTGGCTTTGTTTTTCTTTCTGATACAGACCAGTTAGACAGAGCCTTTGTAGCAATTAGAAATGGCAGCCAGGATGAGAGGCTAGATGTGACGACCAGAGTTCACTTGCTGGAACTAATAGAACTCAGAGCCAAACAATGGCACCATTCCGATTCAATGGATGCTTACTACACACAAAAGCTGACGTGTCTAGATAATGTACGTCTCTTCTGCAAATAAATTTCTTTTTCATTAAAAGCAATACTCATATTCTACAAACTCTTTTTCACTGAATTTATTTATATTTTCTAGTTTCAGCAGAACGAGGCCATGACTCCCGAAACTCCAACAAGTTTGTTAACAATGTCGATGCCGTCGCCTACTCTTCCAGTCTTGAATCCAGGAGAAGTTATCAAAAACAGCGGGAAGTTTACAAAACCAACGCGGATTCCTGGTAAAAATTACTGCAAAGACGAAGTTGTCATTCGAAACAGCGATTCAGGAAAAGGTAAATAGGAAATTTATTAATTTAAAAATGTCCTGACGAAATTAGATATCGGTAGAAATTTTGCACAAATTTTACTTTTATTGAGCACAAAGCGTCATATTTTAAAATTGTTTCTACGTAAAAACAGTGATGGGAATAAAGGGGCGACGAGTTCACATGATCGAAGAACTCAGCGAGACCATCATCTCCTTCCAGCGAGGTAAAGCAAAGAGTACAAGCCGCTTCGCAGCATTTAATCATGCATTTGAAGCATTAATCGAATGTTGTTTCATTGGTTTTCTTTTGTCATAAACAAAAATTTTCCTTTGTCATTTTAAGCAGAGGCCGGATTAATCAGTTTAAAAATGTTGACAAATTTTGAGCACTGTTAATATATTGACCATTAACATTCCAATTTGACGTTAAATAATTTATTTGATTTGAAAAACTTCAGAATTTACAATTGATATTGTATTATTCAAGTCATCCAACTTTTAAATAGATCTCATTAATTTTTTTTCGGCTTTGAAGTAAGTGGAGGGCTAAAATCAGAATCATTTGTCAATAACAGAGTGCTGTATCTCTGGTCAACTTACAGTGACTTTTTCAGCTGGACTTCTACTACGCACTAGCTTTCCTCCCCTATAAATATGACTGTTCGAAATACTAAGCATGTAACACGAATAATAAAAGTTGCACCGAAGTGTTTGTTCCGAGTGTTACGATTGAACTAATCGCTCGCAATTAAAAAAAAATGAATTAACATGTGACAATTAAACAAATAACTCTTTAATCCTTTCATTTTAAGTTTAAACAATGAAGGTTATACTTTCACAGTAAACCCTGGAGCTAAAGAACGACTTGTCCAAATTACGGGTACTTCCGAGGACAAGATACAGTAAGTATCTAATGCCCAATATTATACACAAGGTTTGAATATTAACTTAAAGATGTTAAAAAAATTCAAATTTGATATCTTTGTTTTTTATTTTTTCAGCTATGCGAAGGATTTAATTAAGGATACGATACAACGAAATGCTTCACCCGTGCGACTAGACCAAGGTGGAGGAGAAAAAGGCGGAATAGGCGGATCAAGTTCTTCGTTAAACAGCAGTGCATCCGACGAAAGCAACAGACTGCAGCAGCAAAGTTCTCGTTCTCGTCTGGCCCACAGCTTCTCCACCAACGACGCCAGCATTGGCGAATACAAATATACCGTTACAGTTGGTAACCAATCTCTAAAGATCACTGGCTGTGATTTGGACCTTGTCAAGGTAAGAAAAAACTAAAACAATAGTCTCAATCCATATGTTCGATTTCATTTAATAATTTTATAAAATAATAATTCATTTTTCTTTGTAGACCGCGAAACTAGTTCTCGACGAGTATTTTTCTGGAGAAGGGGAACAATTTGGTAGTGGAGTAGAATTTTTTAGTCTCGATGAGGAGGCTGCGTTTGCTCCTGTTCGTCAGTCAAGCCCACAGAATCCTCCGAGTGCTCAGGCTCATGTCACTGGCAGAGAATTAAGTCTGGAAAGCAACGCGACCTCTGAGAGTGAAGAAACTTATAAAGCTCGCACAACTTCTGAATCGTCGAAGACGAAGCCGAAGAAAATCGGTAAATCTTTTTTCCCAAAGGACTTATGTTACTTACCACAAGAGCAAATTTGGTTTCAACTTTACGTTCGCAATAATAAATATTTTTTACTAAAACTAGGCAATCTACCTTCGACTGTAAAAAACAGAGATAGATTGCCCAGTTTTAGCAAAAAATATTTATTATTGTGAACGTCAAGTTGGCAAAATTAAATTTGTACTTACGGTAATTACTACATGTCCTTAATTTGGAAAACGTAGAATAAATATCAAGCAATGAATTCACCATCAAATTTTTAGACTTTGGGAATATTTACTTTAATTGTGGGAATTCTAACGTATTCTTAATGCATAAAATTAAAAACGTATTGAAATACGAGTTAAAATCATTAGATATTCTTAAAATAAATAAATAGAAAATGCTTTCATTTAGCACCAAGGGAGCTAACGTACGAGTTTTTACTGATGTGCTCCACTGGACCTTACGCTAAGCGAGCTCCTGCGGATTGGGCTCGCATTCAGAAGGAGTGTCCTAACATCGTACGCAAGGTACGCGACAGGAATCATAATTATATTAATTGCGGCACAGACGGTACTAACGAATCTGACAAATCGCCTAACTGTTTAATTGACGCTAATAATAACAAACAACAGACATTTTACAAATACGTTTACTTCATATGAAAAACAAAATCTTTGAAGAATGTCAGAAACGCTTTGTCTTTGATTATAGTAACGCAATCATTCAGATTTTATTAACTATGATTAAGGAATTTCAAGAGAGGCTTTATCTTTAATATAGTAAAGAAACCGTTAAGACTCATCAGCTATAAGAGAGAAGACTTAGAAAGTCTCAAGTATTACAAGTTATTAACTTTATCATTGTTATCGTGATCAATGATCCACTCAGTATTACACTTTGCAACTCAGATTGCTGGAAAATCTTTGAGTTTTTTGTGATACATTCCTGAGAGTGTTAACTCAATTTTATATTTGTTAAACACAAATTCTAATTAGAATATTCATATATCTTTATGTTTAACAATGTTATGTGATACATTCAGTATTTTTTTCGGTTTGAGTTAAAGAATATATTTAAAGAATATATTCAACCAAAGAGATTGAATCAGAACACCGAAATGCCTTCACCAGAGATTTGTGATAACTAAACCGAAACTTGTATTACGATTTTTATAATCCATGTCTTCGAGTTAAAATTTAAGGTTTAAGGAAATCCATGACATTAGATTTAATCTTAAAATCAAACGGATATTGCCCAAAAATTATTTTTGCGTTCTGCATTTTTTTTAATTAGTTAAATGAATAGTCAAAATATTTTCATTTAATTTTTGTAATACGTTTTGTTTATTTTAGTTCATATTTCTATTTCGCTCTAACGTTACAAAAACACTTGGAAGATACTTGGAGTTAAATGAAATTAATTAAGAAGGGTTTTTGAATTTATCGGTAACAAATAAGAGAGCAGAACTTAGGGAAATTAGACTTGACTTTGACTGCAAGCATTCGAAAAATTAGCATCCAAAGATATGTTGCATGTTGTTGCATTTAAGACTATTAAAAAACGTTATTTTTTGTTTGTTTTTTCTTCTTTTTTTTTCTTTAAAGATAGCTAAAATCTCGTAGACAAACTTTTAAAGTATGTATTTGTAGATAAGGTGTAGTACTTAATAAAATTACTATACTGTTAAGAACTGTATGAATACAGGAAAACCTACGGCAGCTGACATGAGAATTTATCAGCCAACTTTATATCTCCATCATGCTGTTTATCATAGGTTTTCCCGTAGTGATAAAAAATACCATTGTTTTTATACAAATGTGTAGATATAGTTGGAAAAATTTCATGAGATTGCTTTTGAAATTCTTAAGGCGAAACTTACAAATACCTTGTCTTAATTTTACCTAATTTTACCTTAATGTTTTAAAAATCATGTCATAGCACTATCAAAAGGAAATTTGTATGACCGACAGTATTACGATTAATAACTATATCGAAACAATTCGTTTTGTCTACAAGTGATATGGTTTTTAATAAAAATTTGTGTTAGATATAGTACGACTAATTTACTAAATCCACACAAGACATTTTTTTAATTGTAATTGTTTCCAAATTTGATGTTTATTTCGTCTTTAGCTCAGGCGACTCTAAGAATGTTAAATAAATTACTGTTTATTTAATATTTCTTTAAGAACAGTTTTTGGTTTCAAGTTTGTTGATTGAACGAAGCCTGCATTAGTTTAATAGGCTTGATGATATTGTGTTGTGTTGCAAGAGCTTTTAATAACCAGCACTGCAATTGACAATTTTCTTATCTGTCATTTAAAGCACGCGACTAGGGCTATTTAGAAGGTAAGAATTTAACCAATTTCTCCTTCCTTTCCTATAAAATTGACTGAAACTTTAATTCTACTCTTTTGTATCATAAATAAATTTGAATAACAATAATTCTGAAGTTCTCTATTTAATGTTTGTCTCTTTTTCAAATTTCGGAACACTTGTTTGACTTATATTAATTTTATTTTTCTTTCTTATTTAGGCACCGATTCGCTGGTTCGAACCGGAAGCTTATAAGGCAAAAGTAGCAGCAGCTGGCCTTGTTACGATATTACCTGCTGGGGAAGCGGATAACGATCCAGAGTAAAAATAAGAAAGTGATTTATAGACTTTCTCAGACTGCAACAGTTTGTGAAATTGATAAAAAATTTACCTGTATAAGCGATTTACAGAATGTAAGTCCTGACATTTTTTTTGTGTATCGTGAAATATTTCTTGAGATTTATTTAATCACAATTTATCAAGAGGGTGTGCTCAAGCGTATGCTTTGAGGACACGTAAGGCGTATAAGCCAAAGCACGTTCTCATAATTAAATTAATATTTAATTATTTGAAAAAAGTGTATCCATTTGCTATTCTTATTACAATTTTTATTGATTTTTTTTTATTTATACAATCTGCTTATTTATCAGTCTTCTACTTGTACACTTTTATTTATTTTTTATTTATTGCTTTATCTCTGTTGATGTATTTATTTATTTTATTTGCCGTGCAATTTGGCTTACTCGCCCTATGATATCGCAAATACAATCTCAAATGGCGTAATTTTATAATTTACACCATGACTTTGTTTTGTATGTTGTATATCGTACTATCAAAAGACTTTGCAAAACAATATTTTTGTCTTAGTACTTAGATGTCATTATCGTTTCTCTGTTTTTTAAAAGATAAAGCAGAATTTCGATTCTTTAGATAATTTGATCTTACCAGTAGTTTTACTGTAAAATTTTAAATTATCCTAATTATGTTAAAATTATTTTTGTCTGTTTGAAAATTTGCAAAGCTTTTCCCAATTTTTTCTACAGTGTTGACCAAGCGGTCAACACTGTAGAAAATGTAATAGTAGCAATTTACTATTAAGAAATAATTGTGTTAACTATCGCTGAAACTAGAGCTCATAAAAACGATCCAATCAGTTTAAATAAATTAATTTATCTTTGATTGTAGCATAATAATCAATCTCATAACAAAAAATCACACGAGGAATGAAAAGTGTGAATTTGTAATTGTCTGTGAATGGAAAAGGTATTTTTGTAAAACTTATCTTATTTACCGCTTTCTGATATTTACACACGCAAGTGTAGAACTGAAAACAAAAATGTTAAAAAAAAATGTAACTCTTGGGTAGTGAGAACAGCCAAAATCGAATTTATTAATTATTAGAATTAAGATTACTTTCTAGTAGAAAGTCGTTATAAAAAAAAAAAGAGAAAAATGTTTCTATGCTAACATCATGGACCTAAGTGCTTTAAATTTTAAAAGCTAATTTATTCATAAATTTCCATTAACTGTTTTAATTCTTCATTACAAATTAATGCAACCCTTTTTATTTTTTTTATCATATCATAGAAGTTTTTCTTTTCATTTATTGCTTTGCTTCACCACCACTGACGTAATTCATCAAAATTAGAAACTGGGCACTCATCCCTGATTTAGCATTCACATAGTCTAGTCTGATTATCTAATTGTAAGCCAAGAACTAAACCAAATTCATTAATTCGGTTAATCATTAAGTAAGTTATCTTACATTTTATATGCTAGGCGAATCAAATTCGCTTTGCAGACGATTCTTTGTTTACAGAGATTTTATAAATTATAATTAAATTCTTTGTAATGTGTAAGGATTTCACGAGATTCAAACTCAAATTGGATGTAGGTCTTGAAAGAATTTTTAGATGAATTTTTTTTACTGTAATTCTGTTAAATAAAAAATCTATTCGAAAATGTATGTTATTTTTTAAGTTTCTGAAATAATAAAGATATTCAGAATTAGTCCCTCTGAAATCTTAAAAGTTAAAACGTTTATAAATTATTTTTCCAAAATAAATCCTCAGACTTTTCTTAATTGTCAAGAGTTTCCTACCTAGTTTAATTAAATTTAACATAACTTGATGATGAAATAAAGAAATATATTTCTGAATAAACACATTTATTATTCCTGTAATGTACAGAAGTGGCGATATTCCAAACACATACAGTCCAACACTTTGTGCAGGTCCAGCTACATTATCTCTAGATTAATATTTTTTATGCTTGGTAAAAATCTGTTGTTTATACGTATTAATATTAATATCAGAAACTAGAGCTCTGTACACAGACACATGATGCAGTCGTTTATGTCATTTAGTGATATATTGTGTTCTTCAAACTGCCTTTTCGGTACATTATCTTCGCGAATTAATCGGTTTACATAATTGTTGCATCTCGGTTTTTTACCTTTAAGTATATTAAAATATACAGTGCTTTTTTTCCAAAATTTTTACATATTTAAAATCAAACGCACTGTGACGCAGGGGTTTGAATATTATAATAGTTAAAAATTGAGACGCATTGTTTCTTTCAAGTGAAACGTTTACTTAAATTAATTCTTATTTGATCTGTAGAATCTCCATTCGACATACGGAGTAGTAAAACTGTCGCAAATAACTTAAAACCCAAATATACTTGACTGTAAAACACAAGATTTTTAAAAGTTACAATTGTGAATTAATTTTCTCTATTAAATCCTAAATTTTTTTATCAAGTCTCGTGTTTTCTTGTTTAATTTTTATTTATAATTATATTCATTAGAATCACATTGCCTATTTTCAATTATAATTTGTAACTAAGTTTTGCCTCTTGATTTTGTCCCGCCTCAGCCTTTAAAATTCGTCGACGCAAACTAGTTCCAAAATATATACTGAGATTGCAAATGCAGTGCGCAATAGCAGGTAAACTGTGTTCAACAGTTTAATTAAAAAATTGCATTTAAGTTTATATTTTATCAAAATAATCACGCTCGCGCAGCTGATTTCCTAGCTATAATTGCACTTCTTGGGACTCATGCATCTTCAAAGCTGCTATCTGACAACAAAAGATAAACTTTTTTCGGGAAATAAGAGTGATACCAGAAAGAATAAAATAACTTCGGCATCGCTTTTTACCCTTTGGATTTAAAGGGGGAAATTCATTCTAAGTTCGACGTATCCTTTGATAAGTAGAGTCAGTTAAAAAAAGACGAACCAACTCTACTGCTTTATTTTTTACCACCACTTAAATAATTACACAATACATATTCATATGTATATGCGTATAAATGTTCGTTCATATCTACGTACGTTATTATTGATAACTATTAATCGCATATAAATAATTAATAGAAGAGTTCGGTGTAAGTTTAATATCGATGATTCTATTCAACATCTAGAATTTGAATTGAATGTCTGTACCTTCACCTCGGCAGAGATTTCAATACCTCATTTTAATATTCTAAATTACCATGAAAAAAAATTTAAATAAATAAAAAAACAAATATAGATGAAAACACAGACTGTTGATAAATGATTGATATATTCACATTGTATGTCGTTTTATTGCAAAATGAGCAGGATGCACGAATGATTGATCCTAAATTCCAGAAAATACTGGAAGTCTAGAGAATACGAATGACATTCAAATGAGATCAAAAGTATCTCTTTTGACATTCTAATCTAAGTGAAATTCTTATGTAAATTAAAAAATTAGCGTAGTATTAGTCGTATTAGTAAAGAGCGAAACTCCTCGTATGTGATCCTTAGTTTCTGGAACTATTAAAATTTAAAAACAATCTTCAAATTACTTTTAGTGATAAGTGTCCACATTTAATACGAACATTTTTAAATTGTGGATACAAAAAAAAATCTATCCGTGGACAGCGAATAATCTCTTTATTCGCTGTGAAAATTCTTTAAAAATTTGTTTACTCCTATTTACACTATTCTTCCTCTAGTTGACACACTTAAGAAATTTCTACCTAAAGTTTTTTTTTTTTCATTTTTTTTTTAATTTCTAGTTTAAATTACTGACGACGTGAAAACTGACGCTTACATTTTTCTAACGAAGATCACCTTTTGACACTTCACTTGGACGATTCAATCACTGTTCAATCAATGAATGGCGTACTTCACAATCAGGATAATACATATACGCATTAATTACGTCACTAGGGCTTTCAGTTCAAAAAATTGATAGAGCACATAATGTTTCAAAATATTTCTGACCCACAGTCATGCTCTGCACAATAAAAAGGATATTAGTCGTTGCTCTGCATGTCCACGCATTGCAAGTAAAATTTACTAAACAAAGGCTCAGTACATCTCAAAGATGAAAGCAGTTAAAAGACGAAATCAGCTCCTGCCATGTCTATTGCCCAACGGAATTTATCTCTCTGAGTTTTGTTGTAAATCTTCTCAATTGGAACATCATACTTCTTGCACCTAGAAAAGTATTGTAATTTATAAACTCAATTTCAATGAGAAAAAATAACGTTTGATAGAAAGAGGGAAGAAAATATTTTACTTACCAAGCTACGGAGATTCGAGGATCCAAATAATTCAGCTTACTCGTTCCGAGTGCAATTTCTTTATTTTCTTCCCTGTCTGTGGCCTGTACCTCTAACTTCGTCAGTTGTTCTTTCAATCGCTCAAGTTGCTTCTTTTTCTTGTCATATATTCTGCAAGAGTTACAATTTCGTATTAGATTAAAATAAATTGATATTTTAATATTTATAATTAATTTTCTAGAAACTTACAATTTCTCCTTGACTGATCCGTTCTTTGCGTCTCGTTTAGCGTCTTTACATTGGATTTCTCCCTCCTCAATGGCTTCTTTTTTCGCGTCAATCTTCGCCTTAAGGTTCTCCATGGATTTTGCATGCGTCTTAGGAACAGAACGTTGATGGTTACACAATATCGCAACTGCTCTGTTCGCTCTATTGTAAGAAAGAATCTTCTCTGCTACTGAGTCGTCAGGATTTGTTAGTTGATCCAACTGTTGCTGCAGAGTCCATGACGCATTGTATGTCCTGAATACTTTCGCAGTGAGACCTTCCATCAACTCATTCAGGTGTTTGTTCATCACCGTCGTTGTCAAACGATCAAACAAATCGTCTCCCGGTGACTTGTTTTCCATGAACAACTGGAGATTTTTAAAAACTCGTTTCTCTACTGGTACTTCGTTGTAATACCTTATAGAATCCTTACCTAGAAACATACAGAAATTAATAAATAGACTGATTAATTATAATTAAACACTAGAATTATATCTAGATAAGTAAACCTACCTAAGAAGTCGAATACAACGACATAGTCTTTTCCGTCTTTGTGCTCGTGTAAACTGATGTGTTCAACTCTTAAAGAACAACAACCAACTGTGTCAGCTTGGTCCTCGTCCTTTTCATTACCAGCTCTGAGAGCAAGTTTGTCGATGAAATAAAGAGCGACAGCTCTCTGTCTAATCTTCATCTCCTTGCTCTTCCAGTCTTCTCGATACTCCTCACGAAGTTTGTCAATAGATTTTGCTAGTTTTCTTGCTGTTTCGTATTTTTGCCAATCCTTCTCTCCCTTCAGTTTACTTGACGGATTCAACATAACATATTTAACTTGACCTTGAACATTCTCAGTCCAAGAAGCTAGCCATGTAACATGTGGATCGTGCCTGACTTCCTTCCATTTGTGTCCCGGTGGTGCTTTGGGAATAACTGAATCTTTGGAACAGTTAATAAGCACATCTTCTGGCATGACTCTTTTCTTCAGTTTACCCATTTTTGGATGCTCACCTCGACCTCTGAAGAGTCCTGGCGGCTCAATTTTAAAATTACCAATCTTTTCTTTGTGGCCATCGATAATACAAAAACCGTACTCCTTCTGAATTTCTTCGTTCGCTTCCTTTATCTTCTTTTTCTCTTCTTTCGACATAGCCTTACGTTCTTCACTTTTTTGCAAAAAGTAGGCGTTCATTTCTTTGAAATTGCACTTTGATAGATCTGTGATTTTCGATCTTTCTGAGTCAGTCATCACTTCGCGCCAATCGTGGAAGAAGTTGTCATTAAACGCCTTCTTCGTGGTGTAGTCATGATCCAACATACGAGCGTAAAATGTTGCTACTTCCTCAGTGTCTTCACTAAGTTTCATTTCTTTACCGTTGTAGTAGAACTTGACACTAGAGGGTACAGGTTCATATGCTGGAGCGAAAACGGGACCTTTGTGTTCCAAGAATTTCCATTTCGTTCCGTCATCTTTTTTGTCTTCCTCCCACCTAAAAAATAAAAAATCTGCTGTTAATTTCATAATATATTTGGTCTACTCACAAAATTATTCCTAAATTTGGATTTCATGTAAAAATAAATGAAATTAATTTTCAGAATATCTCAATTTTGATTTTAAAATAGTAAAGACTATTAAGATAAGATTACAAGATCACAAGCTCAATGATAAGATAAGATTGTAAGATCAATGAACTTGCATTTACTCCCCTCTATATTTACTCGATGAAATACTAAAAGTACCATAACCTCTTTGAAATGTGAACTTCAATTTGTTTTGCAGGCTTGCCATGACACACAAATCTTAACTGTGATACATTTCTCAACAAGAACGCAAAGCTCTTGGTAAAACTTTTTATCATCTTTAAATATTAATCACCGAAATATATAATTAAATCAACTAAATCCATTTCTCAAATTTGAGGTTAACCTTCGCACGTAGTTTGCAATTTGGTAATGTTGGCACCCTGAGCTATTGCGCGTGCGTTAGAGCAACGCGCTCATTGGTCGGAATTTTTCGCTAGGGGTGCCAACATTACCATCATTGCTTCTCAGATCAATTACAGATCCTCTAGATCAATGAACGACCCCCCCACCACAAAATGACCATTTCCGTTTAGATACCGCGGGAAAAATTAAAATCTATACCATTTCCAAACGTGTTGTTCCTCCTCTTCCTTCTTTTGTTTCTTTTTAGGACTGGGAGTTGGATTTTCGTTTTTCACAGCCTTCGTGGCTTTTTGAGCCTTTTGCTTTTTCTTCTTAGGTTTCTGGAAAATTAAACAAAATTATTCAATTATTAGTTAATTATTTACTCTGCACAAGCTTTAAAGAGAGTTATTTTCCTAGTATTACAAAAAATTTGTTACCTCTTCTTCAAAGTCTGAGTCCTCATAGTCGGAATCTTTTTTCTTTTTTTTACTCTTTGAAGCTTCTTTCTTCGGCTTCTTGCGAGCGGACAATGGAATATCTTCATCCTCATCGGAGGTTTCAACCTTTCTCTTGACACTTGGTGAAGGTTTTGTCCGGCTGGACTGCAAAGATTACCCTCACATTATACTCCAATTCAAGACTTGATTGCAAAAGACGAACCTAATCTATATTTACTTCATGCTGAATGTTTCGAAATTTAATTGAATTACAAACCGCAATAGCGTGCTGATATTCGAAAGGATATTGTTCTTCGTATCTAGAATAATTTTATATTTATAGAGTACGCCGCACAGTTATTCAGTACAAATATCTTCGCCAATAACTCTTTCAAAAAATTGTACCTTGTGACGATCTCCATTGATAAACACTTCCAGTAAAATGGGGGTGATTAGATTTATTGATACTGTGTAATTTGACTTTCGAAAATGTCGACATGGATTTGAAAAAATCGGAACTACTTTTAGGTTGAGAGAAGGAATTTGGAACATGTTAAAAACAAGTGAACGACGGTATCTCACGTTGACGATTTAAAAAGTAGGTAATTAGAAAAAGTGTTTTGTAATCCATTTCGAAATATTATTAATATTAATATTAGCAATAGAAGATAAAGACGTAAATTCAAACCAATTTTCCCTTTTGTATCTGCTGGTTTCAGCTTAAAAATTAAAACAGTGCTTCTTACCAATGGCATGTCTTCATCAGAATCTTCAGTTTTCACAGTAGTATTATGAAGATCGGAAAGTCTGGTGCCGTTAGCAGTGGAATCTAAACTATTGTCATCATTTACTCTAAACTTCTCATCCTTCTCATCGTCATCTTCCTCTTTAATGTAAAGAGGCCGTTCCTCGCCGCTGTCATCATCATCCATGTCTTGTTGATCTTCTTGCTGAGAAATCACCTCCTAGAATGATTTCAGGCCATGAAATACAAAATTTAACCAAGTAAAATCTGATGTACTGCAAAACTAAAAATTCTACCTTCTTAACTTCATGATAGTTATTCACTATAGGTTCCTCCTTGATGGAAATTTCAGTCTCAATTTCTGGCTCTTCCTTAATTTTAGGCTCCTTCACTTTTTCTCTCTTATCCTTATCATCTCGGTGCTTAGCTGTAAATAAATCAAGCAAATTAAAATCGATAATTGGCAATTTTAGCAATTATATATAAAAAAAAAAAAGACATTAGAGATATCTTACATTTCTCTTTGTCATGTCGGTGACGATCCTTGTCTTTATCATGACGATGTTTATCCTTGTCGGATCGATGTCTGTCTTTATCAGAGGACGAATGAGAACTAGAGTGTTTCTTGTCCTTATCCTTGTCCTTGCTCCTGTCCTTATCCCGGGAAGAGGAGGACGAGCTTTTATGTCTGTCCTTGTCCTTGTCTTTATCTTTGCTAGAGCTAGAGCTCTTTTCCTTGTCTTTACTTGAGCTATCCTTGTCCTTGTCCTTATCTCTGGAGCTGCTGCTATGATGCTTGTCCTTATCCTTTGAGCTGGAGCTCGACTTGTGATGATCTCTATCCTTGTCCTTAGATCTCTCCTTATCCTTGTCTTTGCTAGAGGAACTGCTACTGCTCTTGTGCTCCTTGTCTTTGCTCGAAGAAGAGCTGCTCTTCTTCTCCTTGTCCTTATCCCTGTCTTTATCCTTGCTGCTGCTGCTGCTACTACTTCCATGCTTATCTTTGTCTTTAGAAGAGCTTGAGCTATGCTTATCTTTGTCTCTATGTCGCTCCTTGTCTCTATGTTCACTTTTGTGACTCCTTTCTTTATCTTTACTCCTGTCCTTATCCCTGTGTTCGGATTTGTGGGATCGTTCTTTATCCCTATCCTTGTGCTCAGACTTGTGCTCCTTTTTGCGATCAAAACCATTGGACATGCCATTTAAGTGGCCGTCTTAAAAAAAAAAGAAGATTTTTAGATAAATTAATCTGACCAATGAAGTTTATTTATAAATAGACTGTAGCTATTCATACTGAAATTGATTTACAGATGCTGGATTTTTTCGGTACAGATAATGGGGATGGAAAGGGGTCCGCTAATTTGTTTGGTACGAATAGAACGTATTTAGGACATCGGACATAGGGATCGTTCCTGGAACGTTCTAAAAACGCTTCTAATATCGACTGCCCACTGGGGTGTTTTTATTTATAAATTACAAATCTTTGATTTCTCTTCCTGCATTTTAAGAAATTTTTCGTTTTCCACTAAATACATAGTAAAACTTTCTTTTTGCAAGTGTCTTAACCAGCGAATCTTAAAGTCATTACCAAACATTTCGAATATCAATCTTTTGGGTTGGGCAACACCAGACTTATAAATAATAATAATGAAAATTATTGTTGAACAGCTAATCTTTTTTACGACTTGAGATGTTAAAATGAGCATTGAAATTTTTATTGTTAAACATAGTTTCTTACGTTTGAGGATAATACACATAAGAGAAAGGAAAACTATAGTTATCACTATTATCAACTTTTTAAGAGCCATATCCAAGTGTAAACCGGCAATTATTAAAGGGTAATTTTTAAATTAATCTATGGGTGACTCATGGAGCATTACTACATAGATCTTCATTTAATTCAGTCTTCGGTTATGAGGAATATAATTGCGAATTATAAACTATATAAAGATATAAAATTTTAATTTTAAACAAGTTATTCTTTAAAATTTGATAAATCACTCTTGACAAGTGGACATAAAATACAGTGACTGTTTCGCCCGGCAGCGGTCTGTCTTTTACTGTTAAGCTTCTTTAAAATTATTAAAAAGGCCCAGTGGCCAAGAAACGCTAGCTTTACATTTCTGCAACATAAATTATTGTAGTTAATTAAATAATAGGCGAATTAAATGATTTACTCTTCTGTCTCATATCGTCCGCTACCGAAAAACATATAAATGTCCTAAAAATACTTTTATTGTATTTTCAAATTGTTCTTTAAAAATAATTGATATTTTCTTTTCGATGTTGGGCAGATACCTTCCAAGACAAAATCTCCAGACTTAATTTAGGAACTTTTATCACAAGCTGAAAATGCTTTCAAAAAATGAATACAAAAGCGATCTTAAAATTGAATTTTTCTCAGAATATTGATCTGCCGAAAACTGATGTAGTAATAAAATAAGAAAATAACTTAAAGGAATGCTAGAATCCAGACGTAAAAGAATAAGATAAATCTTTTAAATTTGTTCAGTTATAGTCTGAACTATAAGATCAGTGAAAGATATTTCTTTACAATATGAAAAAAAGATTTTTATAGCATTTTTCTTGCCACATTGAGAGCAAATAATGCTAGGTGATAAGGTAAAGAAAACGAAGGTTCGAGAGAACACGTGTAAGAATCCTAAGAGTGCATTAATTTCATGAATTTTATGCTTTATCGCATCTGCAAGCGAAACGTGTTTCTTACTCCACTCATTGAAATATTCCAAAAATCTTCTTACCTCCATGATTTCCTACAGCGCTGCTGTTCTCCTTGGATGTTTTTTCCTAAAACAGAAAAGAAATAGTGCAATTTAGCATCATTTAAAGACTTGTATTCGCACTATTAAGCACGATTCTAAATCCTGAAGCTCATGGCTGGCTTTGCTAAGTGTAGTACGTGGGGACTTAGCCGCAGACGCCATTTTGGGACTTAGAAAATTTTCGCGTCTCTACCCGTGTTGAAGACCAAGAGGAAAGCCAGAAAATCACGAATTTTCGAGAAAATTGGAGTACCTACGCGAACGCGGCTTCTCGAAATAAGATGAAATAGACACTTACCGTTTCGGGAGTCGGTTGAGATATCGGTTGTTCGAGCTCCATTTCTCATGTATGCTCAGGGTGATAGACTCTGGCACAGAAAGCAACACGCTTGAACTTTAGAAGCTTTAAGACCGATTGTGACTGACTTGGACTGACTGAAAACCGACGAGTCGGAGTCGTCAAGCGTCGTCTAAGTACCGAAACCGATCTAAAGCGCAGGCGCAACCAGGAACGGCTGTGCGGTCCAAAAACTCATATATATAATACCAGTGATGAGGTGGGAGGGGTGGGAGATTGACAATCTACTGGAAGACTGGAAGAGTAAGAGAATGCAAAAAAATCGGATTGATAAATGCACTCTCTTGGCGAATGTCCTTGAGATGGAACACTCTCTTTTTCTTTTACTCTCATGGACTTTCTGAATGCAAATTACAGTCGGATCTGTACCATTTGAACTTTTCTGAGGAAGTGTTTAAATGACGCAGGTTGTTCGGAGGGGAAATTGAAGCTGCGCAGTGGACTTGTGCGCAGTAATAAGTAATGGCGGTTTTTTTGAATCTCTGAATTACGTACAGCAAACCATCTGCGCAAGCGTCAACAAAAATTAGGAGACTAGAAGTGGGGGCACCAGATGAGGGGAATGTTAAATAATACAAATTCAAATGGTACTAAATGAAATTTTACATCCCTAAATGGTACAGGTCCGTCTGTTTTTATCCTACCCTGTCTTCGGGCAGATATTCTTTGCAGTTCTTTTTTTCGGGTTTACACAATCCACGCATGTTGCAAGCACTGCCTTTTTTCTATCTCTTTCACATTTACGGGATTTTCCGTTTGCAAGTAGAGGTATAAAAGCTCAAAGCACCATTAATGGAGGAATTAGAGATGAAAATAATTATTGCGGTTTTCTAAAAAGTAAATGTAGACCTAGCTTGAATGAAATCCCTTTTTTTATTGTATTTGGAAAAAATAATTTTGCATAATTTCTTCAGTGTTAAATGAGCATCTTAAAATTCAATTATTTTACTCACAACATGAAGTTTATCTTGACCTCGGGTGTAAAAGAAAAACAAAGAAATATTTAAATTATAATGAAAAAATTCATTCATAAAAAATCAGCTTGTATACTACAATTCGTTGAAAAAATTCATTGTCAAAAAATCTGCTTGTATACTACAATTCATTTATGTACGATGCCTTACAATAATAAAATAGTATATACGATACGTGGTAAAGGAGCACACAATCTATTCTCACCATGGCATAATTTTCTCAACAATCATTGATTTTTAAAAAATAAAATGTTTATAATTTCATGTGTATTCTGGTTTTGCGTCGGCAGTCCATGTGGTTCTCTTCTTTTTGAACGCAAATACAGCGTACAAAGCTATAACAGAATTATATTCGTTGTGATGTTTGATATGAAATATCTAAATTTTTAATTAATAAATGGAATACATACATGTGGCATCCCATTCAGACTGGGAAAGCGTTCCAATTTTTCGGTGGCCTACCGAGTCCGTCATATACTGACGAGCATGTTCATAATCATCAGGTTGCTTACCAAGAAGCGGTGCTTCGTGATAAGGTGGATAAGTTTCCAAAGCTTGCATTTTCCCAAGTAGTGATTTGCCTTCATTCTTCATTCTCTCGAAGAATTCTCCGAAACTGCCACAAAAATAAGAATAATTAAAGCCATTCTAATAATTAAGACATATTTTCTTTTCAGCAATTCCTCACCTTTCATATAATACCAGCTCTAGGCCAAACTTTTCCCCCAGTTTAATTAAAGTTGGTAAATGCACAAGAAACTCTGGACAATTGACTACACCTTCGAGATTGAAATTGTACGTGGCTCCGAAAAGAGGTACCTGCTCCTCTTTATCGGATTGAAATTCCACACTGAAAACTTCGTTTCCGAATTTATTTTCATCGGATTTTTGCCATCGAGACCTGTAACAAATCCTCAGATTAATATTTCTCTTCAAGAAACTTATGATATTACAGCATTTTTTTAATCTACAAACTTACACTAATTCATAGGCATCGGGAATTGTGCCAATAAAGAATCCGCCTGTCCTAAGACTTTCGCTGGCATTTCTAAGCATGCACTCTGCTTGTGGTAGAGATTCGAAACTATAATGGAGAGCGAATTGGCAACTAGTGAGATCTAATTCCATACTGGGGTCCTTGTATTTTTCTCTCAAACGGACCTGAAATCTTTTTGTTTTAACGAATTCCGATTGTCAATTACGAGTAGCATTACATTACAAATTTATTCACATCTTTTTATTTTATAAATATATTTACTGTTTAATGAAATACCTTTGTACAATCGGCTGTTAGAAATTCAGCCTTAAACACAGGTGCAAATCCTGAATCCCTAGATCTGTTACTTGTCAAATCCTTATAACGACTTTGACACTGCTGTACTGAAACTGATGCTATGTCAGCAGCTATCAAATGTGTGATGTTTGCTTTCTGCCACTTTAATAAGTCTCCTCCTTTTCCACAACACATGTCTAATACTTTTATAGGGTCACCGTGACGTTTGTCTTGTATTATTTTCTGCATGTATTCGTCTGTAAAAGAAATTAGGATATGAGATGAATTCTCATGAGCGACTCTACAAGGAATTTAAACAGGGTCTATCTTAAAGAAAATCATGAATTTAGAATAGACCCTGGAATAACAAGTTTGGTCTACTTACTTATGAGCATACTTTTTACCCAATTATTAAAATTTCGCATGTATACTATGCGACTCTGAGATCTTGCAGATAAACCTTTTTCTTCAATGGCATTATAATGTGCTGCAACGACATTAGCATGTTCCGAGGCTCTTTCGGTTTCAGTGACGTTTCTTTCTTCCCTAGTGCTTCCTATTGATAAGTCTGATGGGACATTGACATTCTGCAGGGAAAAAATCTCGTTAAGTAAGTTTTTGTTATAATCTGTTCTAGATAAATCATAACTGTTAATCTTCTCATTTACAATAGAGAATTCGATACCATATTCAATATTAGAAGTTGCATTTAAATTTTATATTTAATACTATATTGAATCATGAAAAGCAAATAAATTGTAATCATAATCCAGTTGTAAACAAAGAAACTAGAATCAGAAAATATTTTTGCTACATTTATATGCATTTTAAATAGCACCTAAAGTTTCAAGGGCAAATGTTCATTTTGGAGCAGATCATTTTTAGATGAAGGTAAATTAATGTGCAACACTTTATTCTTAATTATTGTATTAAATAAGCGAGAAAAATAATAAATCGATAAAACTAAACGCTTGAAAGCCTCTTTATTTTCCCTAGTTTTTCACAGAAACTCTGACATGAAATAGTACCAATAAATTTGCCAAAAAGTCAAATAAAATTAAGGAAGGTAATAATAATTAATTTGTTTACAAGTGCATCCTGTCCCTCGCAGCTCTTTGGGACCTTGGTGGCTTCGAAGTCCTGGGAATGCTTTCTCTTCCTGCTGATGGGGCTCTCAGCTGAGGCATCCCTGTCATTTTTTGGAGCATCCTCCGAAGACGAGGGAAGGGACTCTTCATTTTTCGAGCAACTTTCCTCACTTTTCTCTTTTTCCACACTGTCTTCAACAGTCTCTGGCTTATTTTCTTCTGTGGCTTCCGCGGTTTCAACGCGGGGCGAAGACATTTCGCAACGCAAATACGGGAAAATACAATTTAACACCACACTCTCACGGTATTATTCACACTTCTTAGCAGGCATTTATAGTGAAAATATTTTACATACACTCAGAGAAATTCGTAAATAAGAGAGAAATATACAAATTTTTCTTGTATTCTTATTGTGGCCGGTAACATTGAATACAATCAACCGCTCCAAATGTTTCAATACACATCACATGTCTACCTAGAGATCCTCTAGGGAGAGTTGAGACAGATTTTTACTCGCATTTTGATTGGTGCTATATAACCGGAATCGGAAG
>JAUESH010000015.1:18213055-18241919 GCA_032275165.1 Synergus magnus
AGGATCTCTAGTCTACCGCATCAGAAACAGAATTTTGACGCGAATCAGCTTTTATCGCAAGGTGTGTTTCTATTTTGCGCTGTACGAATCAAACCAATCAGTGACTGTGGATCAAAACCTAGGGCAATTCTCATTGGCTGAAAGAAAAAAAACCTGCAACGACTTGCGGGTCAGTGTTTATGTACTTTATGTAGTTTATCTCTCTATGGATAAATTGTTTTCTTTCACGTTTCTCTAATCCATATAATAAATATTTTTCCCAAAAGGCTATAAATATTAGAAAAAAAATCCTTGTGTTCAGTTTTTTTTAGAGTTTTTGGACTATTAGTGAATAAAAAGTCCGGAGTACAATGACTTTTTGACTCCCGGTTTTGGAGTTTTCTTCAGTTTCTATCTCCCTGGTGCTTCCTGGGGTGGATGTATTTATTACTCCATTTGCTATCAGTGCAAAAATTAATCGCAAAAGACAAATTTTTTTAATAATCAGTGGAAATGGGATTAATCTTAAGTGATAAAAGTGGTTGATCTTTCATCGTGATCTGTTTTTTAGAAAAGATGCCACTTTAATGAAAGGACTTCAAAACCCATCTTCTGCAGAATAATAAGGTATTTACAGAGCTAGTGAATTCGGGGTTTCAATTAACAGAGTTATTTTCTTAATCATATTGAATTATCCTGGAAAATTATTCTTGTCAATTATCCAACCACAGATCATCTACTATCTGATCTAGATAAGCCGTGAGACTTCTTATCTGACAGCTTATCTAAACCTACTGAGAAAGAGGTAAAGATAAACAGTCGTATTTTACGTTGTTTTTCCATAGATAATTTCACTAAAGGTAGAAAACCTGTTGATTGCGATGAGAGTTTATTGTCTGAAGAAAACAGTGTGTTTTAGGTGTTACGATTTATTTGTGTAGTCACGAGTTCCCTCGGATCACGTAGGACCATGGACAGTTTTCCACAACAGAGGTACGAAGCCAAGATTGAGGGTTTTGATTCCTGTATGATTGAAGGAAACCAGCAGCAAGAAATGACCCAGACTGTTAGTGGACAAACTCCTACTCAACAGAATCAGATAGAAAATCAGGAAAATCATGAAGCAACAACGATACCTCAGCAACAGTCCCAGCATATACAAAATCAGGTTCCTCTGGCACAAAATGCTCAACAACACATGACACTCACCCCGGTCCGACTTCCTGCGATATTAGATGGAGAATTCTTCTCTGTTATTAGACTCGAAGACACGAATGTTACTGTCCGATGTCTGCAATGCCAAAAACTCCTTAATGGAAACCTCAAATCCACTGGGAATTTTCTCAGTCACATAAAAGTTAGTATAATATAATTTTAATTCATGGTTTTCTGAAATTTTGATTCTTCAATTTGGGGTATCTTTCTAGTTTTTAAATCAAATTTTTCATAATTTAAAAAAAAAATATTTCCAGGTTTCATAGTATTGTCATCTAGTAACTAGTCATACTACAGTTTTTTTTGAGTCTTCTCAAATTAGTTTCTTTTTGTAGTATCTCTTGGGTAACTTGTAAGTTTAAAATGAAAAATCCTGCTCTAAAAGATAATATATAACAATACGTTGTTAATTTGAACGAAGTTTTAGATTATTTGAATAATAATTTAAAAGTCCATTATATATACAAAAATTGTAAGCTAAATCTGATCCTGAAAAGAATGTTCTAATCTAAAGAAAATTTACGAGTCTTGAGAGAGGTTTATCATTAAAGATTAAATTTTATCATTCATTGATGATTGTTTTCCTGGGATAGGTTAATTGAGCTATTTCTAATTAGTATTAATATTAATAATTAATTACTTTTATTGTTAAAGGATTCCTATCTTTATAAGTATATAGAACACAAGAATAAAATATTCTGTATATAGTAGTAAAAATGTAAAAGAAAGCTAAGATATTCAATTCCAAATATTTTTGTGTTCCAGAGAGTCCATCCGTTTATGGTTGAAAAAATAAAATGTAAATCAAATCAAAGAAGACCAGCAGTTATATACATAGATTTATCAGCAGAAAGGTGTCCAGAAATCGTGAGGGCGAAGCGAGGATACAGAAAATATTATAAAATGGTAAAATCCTCTTTAAAAATTGAATAAACGTGAAAGGTCCTAAAGTTCTTTTTAAAAATTTCCGTTTTTACTTTATTAGTTTTATAAACTTATTTAAACTTTCAGGAAGATTGTCAGCAAACAAATGAAGAAACACCAAACTACGAACAAACTCCTGAATGGACAGATTCGTCAATAATTCGCAGGCGGAGATCAGAAGAGCCAGAATCTAGTGAAGTGATGAAAGTTGGTCATAATAATTCCCTCGTTATTGAAGATGAGTTCGATGCCATCGGTAGAAATGTCGCTGCAAAGCTTCGAAATATGCGGCTCGACCAAAGAATTATAGCCGAAAAACTCCTAAACGATATTCTCTTCGAAGCACAACTTGGTAACCTTCACAGAGATTCAAACATACACGTTTGAAAAACATAGTTTATCTTTTCATAGAATCATCTGGACTCGCGAAAATGTACAAAAAATAAGTTTATCTCGAGTACCAAAATATGATTTAAAGTAATAAGGAGCAGCATTTTAAGTAGAATAAGTTGAAATATCTTGAAAAAGATAGGAACCGCAAAGCAACGAAGGTTAGCATTTAATTATTTACTATACTAATTTCCAGAATCACAAGTTTTTAATTATGAAATCAGATCTTATACGCAAGAAACCAAGAGTTGCTGCTCCTTCCGGAAATTACATTTTAATATTTCAGTGCTCAATAAAAGTAATAGTTGAATTTTTAACTTTCCTATTTTAAAACTGGGCAGTAGGTTTTATTTAAACACAGAATGGTGTTAATAGGTATACCAAATTTATTTAATCCGAACTTTGCAAGTTACAGGAATTTTTATTGGAAAGCAACCGTTTTTTTTTATTTCTATCTCATCGAGATATTGTATATTTATTATTAGATATATAAGTTTTCAGACTGCAAAATGTCCACTTTTCACAATGACTGAGATAAAAGGCACCAAAAATGTTTGGCATGCCTAAACGTATTTATAATACGTTTTGAGATGCGATTGTATCGCACATTCGAAGAAAAATCTTCGAGCTTTTAACGAAAGTTTCACTTCGTTTAAAACTTTATAAGAAACGCAAACTTTTTAAGCAAATAACTTCCGAGTTCCTTGTACATCTAATCAAATCTACACAGTACCCAATGCCATGATTTTTAACATCGAAGACTCTGAAATTCATCAAAAGCGTAAATAAAATACCAGTCAAGAACAAATGCATATACATAGAATGATATCGATATTGTAAGGAGCGTAAAATCTTATACTGTAAATATTATATTACCTAATGAGTAATGACTGTACTCCATTCTGTACTAAGTACAATACGCGAAAGACGATTTCGAGAAGTTTGTGATGTAAGAATATAAGTACGATAAAGATACGTATTTTTAAACCGGTGCAAACTACAAAATGTCATTAAAATTGGAATGCAGTCGTTGTTAATACTACGATAAGTCATCAGAAATAGCCATTTGTAAAGGTAGTCCGTTTTCTATTGTATAATATAAAATAAAGAATAGATTTTACTATGAATAATGGATAATAAATAAACGAGTGATGTGTAGAATGCGTAAATACTATGAATGCCAAGCGAGCACCGATGTTTCATTTTGCACAAATCGAATATATGAAATTTCTTACCGAGTTTAGGATCATTTTCAAAATTCACTGTTCAATAATTTTTCTAAAACTGATCCCATTCAATCGATTAACGTCCACCGACGGACTCTCTTAACATTAAACGTCCCCGTATAAAATGTATCTTTACTTTTTTTCAAGTGGCGTAAATTCTTTGTTTGCCGGGTTTAAACATCGTGTGATAAACAGCCGTCGAAGAAATGCAGAGTCCCATGCTTATAAATATTATAGAAAATGCATAGTAATACCAGAATCCATTCCATTCGCCATAAAAAAACCAGGCAAGGGTCAAAGCAATATTTTGTACCATGACAAATATACAATACGAAATTAGCCATTTATCAGCGTACTTAAATTTTATCCGGTATTCAATCACACTAAAAATATATACCAATCCCAGCCATAAATTAAGAAAAAAAGTCGTAGCGTCTTGATATTTTGCATAGTAAAATAAATATGCAAGCATGAGAATATAGTGGACACCCAGGACACCAAGTAAGTGAAAGGGGAAAGACTCGTAGAATATCGCGATAGAAAGAACCCGGGGTAAAATAAAAAGGAACCACCAGAGGAAAGAGACCAACTTTCCAACAGGATCATCTTCTTCTAGACCTTTTGTCATCTGCTTTCGTTTCGGGATTATTAAGGTCGAGAGTCTCTCCGGCTGTTTTTGCTCTATTTCTTGTGTTGAGGTAGGCCTCGCCGTTTCAGAAGAATCATTTATAATCGAATCTGGCCTTGGTGGAGCCGGCATATCAGGAACAGGGATTGGTGTAAAGGAAGTAATTCTTCTCAGTGGAGTGGGAGGAGGAATTAAAGGCGCGTTTTTCGGAGGGAGCGGTGGAGTCGTGGAGATCTGACGTTCTAAAACTACTCGAGCTTCTGATCCCCTGCCATTTGAGTGATCATCGTTTGATCGTGTGGAATTATCTGCTAGGGAAGGGCTAGAATCTTTGGCTTGGGTTGGCGATGCTGCATGCAATGGAGTTTTTTCCTCGAGGCTGTTCAGTTCCTGTAAAAAAAGTGGATCTATTAATACTTTTTGAGGATAAATCGACGGATCAGCTTCTTGGAATCAGAAAAAGATTGAATAGACTTTAATAGTTAGTCTTCAAACGATGGACTCACTTGAATTCTGTACTTTTTCAGCCACAAAGCCCACGGAAGTTTTCTACCATAAACTCGTTGGCTTTCGTATCTTTGGAAAGACATGGTTTTCATTGCCATCACGGCAATTGAGACCAAGATGGACAGAATCTGAACTGCTTCTGTGGGTGAAAGAGCTTCATTTTAGTCAGTAAAAGTTCACTATGATTGCAGGGAATTTTAATGTTGACAATTAAATTCAAGATAAGTTTTTTAAATTAAACAAAGGTAAAGAGATACCAGATTGCTGAGTACGTTGAATTGTTCTTTCTCTGAAGAGCAAGTGAGTTTGGAGTACTGCTTGCGGTGCAGCTTGGAACCAAGCTTGAAGGAAAAAATATAATTCCATAGCAGCTGGTGCAGCAGCCAAGTTTAAAGTTTTTTTTCTTTCAATACCAGATAACATGATCGCATCTACGACTAGAACTATTAATCCGGCAAACCTGGAATAGTAATTTTTTAAAACATTTAATTACCAAAAGATTCTAAAAATAAGCAATTTTTCCTGAAATAATATTTCAGAAATATTTCTAGAAAAAAATGCATAAAATAATTTTTAGTCAAAAAAAAATTTAATTTAGAAAGTTAAAGAAATCTTTTCCTATTCATTTGCTAAGTGAATGACTCATTTTCCTGTGAACGTATGTCAATTGAAATTGAACATTCGAGATAACACTGAGTGAATATAAAAGATAATAGGTTGTCGATTGAAATATTGACAAAACCTATTGAAGTCAAATGTAAGAATAGATCGAATTTTGTATAAGAAAAAATTTTAAGTGCTGATCAATTGGATTCGTGGAAAATATAAAAAAGGGCTATATAATGATGTTTGTAATTATATGCATCAAAAACTGAGTGCTGAATTTTCTTTATTTGAATTACATCACGTTCTGCCACGAACGATTCTTAGGTGGCTTCTGGAAATAACGTGTAAGCATTTAATTCAGAGGTCAAGGTCCTATGTAGGTACTTATTACGTGACCATCTACTAAACAGATTAGAACATATTTAAAATTCATGGGAATGTAAAATATTTCGTAACATATTCAATTTTTATTTTAAAAAATCGTTTAAAACACAAGTAAAAAATACTTTACCTATAGAGAGCGAAGAGAGGAAAAGCGATAAGATTACAGAGTTGAAGTCCAAACCATGCAAAAGCACCTTTTGACACCTTATCATCATCTGTCATCCACCAATCGGGTCTTGAAACCGTCAAAACAAAATACACGATTGCAGGCAAATATATCAAGCTAATAGTACTGAAACCCCATATCGGATTTTGCTCTCGAAAATGTTGCACAGCAACCACCAAATCCGCAGAAAAATTAAGAACATAAAGAATGCAGTTCAATAGTGTTGGAATTAAAAACACCAAATAAATCTGCTCCGTCGACTTGAGAGGAATTTTTAGACAGCGTGTTGGCCTCTCCCGACATATCGAATCGGTATCTCCAGTAGTCATCCTCAAAATAATTATTTTTCTTTTCTTCTTTTTTGATCATCAATGATAATATTATTCTTTTAATAATAAATCCAGATAGTATTTTTTCTCAGAGCATTCCATTCAAACTTTTCGGTTCCTCGCATTCTGGAGTAAAATCCTTTTTCCAGTGCACTACGAGCTTTTCAGAACAGATCGGAAAAAATAAGGCTCTTATCGTCAATCGAAATTAATCACTCGTTCTTTAACATAACGCACATGTTTCTTCAAGCGTGAGAAGTATTCTTGTCTAAATATATTCCACTTTTCTCTAATTGTAAGTAGTTTTTTTCAAATCCTGGATCATATAAGTTTATTAAAATGTTGTTAAGTTATTAAAATTTTAAAACCTTACAGATCCATATTATTTATGTTTAATATAGTAAAAAAAACTTGATATTTAGAAGCAGGTGTGACGGAAATGGATGTAAACACATTATAGATTATTAGAATCTAGCCCTTCCTTAGTAATAATTAAGTTTGAATTTTAAAAATACATGATCTACTCACTCTTGTTTTATTTTAGCTGTGAACTCTGAAATTTTTTTATTTCATTCTGACAGTAGTCAATTTATTATATGTAGCACTATAGTGATATAGTCACTGGGTTGAGTTTTAATGCTAAATTTTCTTGATTTTTAAAAAGCTCTATAAACACCAAATTAAGAAAGGAATTGTGCAATCGGGGCACAATGTTGAAACCGTAATGATAGAAACATTCTAAGAATTATCCGTATCTGTCACTTTCCGATGTAAAGTAGATAAGACTATGCGAATGCTTTAACCGTGATAAAAAGAACGCTTCGGTTTCAACTACAGGAATGAACACTGACTTCCACGGTCAGTCGCTCCAATTCTCGCTCTAGAAGGAGTAATAATTAGAGGATAATGAAGAAAAAAAGAATGGAATGAGAGAGGGGATGACGACAGAATAAACGGAGCAGGCGAGAAGAGATACTCCGTGTCACAGATGTTCGCTGACCAACTGCTGTAATCAAAAGATAACCTAATCTCTCCGCCAGTATCTTTTCTGGACATTTTATGAATTTTATGCTATTTCTACTAATATAGTTACCAATTTTTCACTTTATACAGTATATCGTAATAAATTTTAATTAAGTCATTCACTGTTTAAATTCACTCTTTTTAAATGAATTCTTTACAAAAAAATTCCAAATTTGAGATACAAGCCAGAAGGCGCCAAATTCAAATGGAGGAAGTGCTCGAATTCTTTTTAAAAATGTTTTCATGTCATTTTTTTAAAAAAAGTTTTTGATCCAGTTTTTACAGAAACTATTTACTACTTTCTAAAAATATAAACCAAAATTAAAAGTTTTTACTATACACCCTACATTGAGCAAACACTATGATTTAAGAAAGTGAAAAAAGCAACAGCGTCCTTTTTAATTAAACTTACAAGGTTTTGCTAAGTCAAATTAAAGAGGTAAACTTATAACATATTTTATTCACATTAATTTAACTTATCTAGTATATTTACACAGAATCTAACCCTCCGCTGGTTGTAGTCCTTTCAAGAAAGCATCATATTTTTCGTACACTTCTGATTCTGGGTCTGGTTTATTCACTTGGTCATCGTAGTTTGCACCGACTGCCCATAAAGTTTCCAAATCAAAAAGTTCTCTGGTTTTCTTAGAAAATATGTGAAGTGCGATATTTCCTAAAAATATGTAACTAGTCAATATCAATTATTGATTCTTATAATACACGTTTATGAAAATCGTCTTAGTTGTAATATTCTTTTACTGAATTCATAGATTATACTATTTTTATATTTATAATGATTATACCTAAATCTAAAGCGATCCAATCTTTCGAGTCCTGTCCTTCAAGTTTTGGAATTATATCTCCAGAATGTTTCTTTAATTTGTAGACTTTACGTACAAAAGTAGCTAGGGCGGTCATATGCCTAGCTGACTTTCCTGTTACTATTACAAGGTAGTCTACGTATGCATATTCCGGTGGTACAGTAACTACGAAAATATCTTTTGCGTTATCTTTTTTCAGGACATCAATCAGATCTTCGATTTCATAAACGCCAGTGATACCACCTGAAGTATTAATTGATTGTTAAGATTAGATGTGGGTTATAATTTACAATAATCAATCTTGAATTACTGGTTTTTAAATGAGATTAAAGTAAAAAAATGAATTTGCTACTTTTATGCAAAACATCATGATAGATTATAGAATTGGACACAAAACATCGTATAGAGTATCAATCGTATCAATTCAAAATAAAAATATTCTGTTTATCGTTGTAAACTGTTTACTTTACTTTAATGAATTATTATTAATAATAGGTGATTAGAGGCTGCAAAAGATAATTAATTATGATATAAAAATAATAAATTGATGTAATTTAAATAATAGTAAAAACCTCACTTTTTCTAAAACTACATAATAAAATCTTCTGAATGTAAAACGTTTACTCACGATTCAGATTTATACCAGCATAGGGATCCTGTTGTTCTTCTTCGATATTTAATTCGGCAAGATTTATTTTATTTCTTTCTTCGTCAACGTCGAAAATGATCGGAGAATCTTCGTCTTTGAAAACTTTGTATTTTTGATTAACGGAGTAAGTAGGGTTATGCTCGGAAACATCCTTTTCAGTTTCGTTATTTGTTAATTTTTCCCGAATATTTTTGCTGCAGAATGTCCTTTTTTTCGAGAATGTTTCATATTGCACTATTCTGCAAGAACATGTATAGGACGATTTGAACAACCCTTTTCCGGCACAAAATAACGAATTTGAAACGCGACTAAACATTTTTGCGCTTTTTGCGGTTAAACTTAACCTCACTTTTATGTTCGACAATTTTTCATGTTGTTTTGTTGGTAACGCGCCACCTTATGTTGGTCACGCTGCGAACTGAAATTTAAAAAATATTAACAATGACATCTTCTCAATTTATTAAAATAAAAAGCTTCAAAGAAATTCAAACAAAATTAAGTTTTACTTAATTAAATTATGTAGGATACTTGTCAATTTTTCTTTTTGGTTCGAAATATTAGCATTATCCTGAAATTAGTGCATGTACTTTAATTTCTTCAAAAATTATTCATTTGAAATAAAAACAGTAACAATTAAGTATGTCAAATGAATTTTATTACAATCAAATTTACTTTTCTTCATTATAAATTTAATCTCAAATATTAATCCTTTTATTCATAATTTAAATAAGGTTTGAAGACTACCAAACGATTCTGAACCAATTGGTGCGAACTAAATTTAAAATAGTAAAATTTTGGAATGCTGAATATCTTTGGTTTGACAAATGAAAATTCTTTTTTGTAGTAAGTACGGTATATCCAATATGGGAAAGAGGGAGAGAATACAAGGTGTAATTTTGTAGCACAAAGAGAATATAGATTTATTTTCCATTGCCAATTTATTAAATTGAACAAATTCTTCTGTAAAATATTTGATATTCATACAAATGATGTTTTATTGCGTAGGGAATCGAAGGCTGTCCGGGTTGCTTATTGGACAATTGTTGAAGGAGCTTGTAATTTGATTCCCTTACCTGAAACAGAAAGAAATTTTACTGTAAGAGAGGATTTCTTGACTATGTAATTTCGTAAATTAATGTAATGTCTACAACAGAATCTACAATTTATTGGTTCAAGTTTATCTTCTTAGCAAAGAAAAAAAATGAATTATCGTGAGCAAAAATACGACTTTTTAGAAGTCCTACAATTAAAAAATCAAACATGTCCACGTGTACATTTTTATTTAGAGAAAAGAGTAGATTTTCTTGTTTAAAGTCTAATCAAATATAGGTCATTATTCTTAGAATTTTATAAAATATAACATTCTTTACACATCCATGTCTAAAATTAATTGTAGGCACCTGGTATAGCCACGTGTGAAATTTACACAGTAGACCAGAAAAAATGTAAGTATACTGACACCAAATATTTTTAAATCATTGAAAATTGAAGAAAGCAATTCTTATGGTTTAATTAAAAGATCATTCACTATAGCTTCAGATATAAACTTATGTAATATTACATAGTGCAACTAGATTATTTTTCAGAAAAAGAATGACTTCTTTTATTCAAAATGGGACTTGAAAGTTATTGTAATAAAAAAAAAACTATTCTCCTTTACTTTTACACATATTTAAATTCAATTTTACATACACAGCACACCCACGTGTCAAATTTAACAAGTGCATTATACAAATGATGCGAAAATCCTAACCTTAAATTTTAACACCACGTGCAAAATGGTTAAGGGTATGTGATACTTTACCATAAGAGCAATTTATTTTCCGCAACTTTACGCTTGCAATAATAAATATTTTTTGCTGAAACTAGGCCATTTACCTTCGTCTGAACGAAACGGAGGTAAATGGCCTAATTTTAGCAAAAAATATTTATTATTGTGAGCGTGAAGTTGCGGAAAATAAATTTGCTCTTATGGTAATTACTACATGCCCTTAAGAATCTTTTAAAAATGCTATTACAACGATTCTAAAAGAATCTAATCTCTAGAAACTCTTGAAAAATGTGCAAATATGAAGATATAAAAATTGTACTTACAGAAGAGAAGTTGGTATCTACTTGGACCTCGCACGCATCTTCCTCCTCTTTCGCTTTAGCCTCCGCATCCTCTTTTTACGCCACTGTAATAATAAAAAGAATATTTATTAATTAAAATTAATAAAATAAACTCATAAAAAGATCACGTGCAAAACATGCACGGTACTGTCACGTTTGCAAACGCACGAGTCCATATAGAAAAATATATAATTAAAAAGGAAAAAATAGAAATATAGTTATATACTAATTTCCAACTTGAAACATTTTGGAAATTATATTATAATTAAATATAAGCACGAAACGAATACGAAGTTGGGGTGCAACAAACTTTCCGGTACGCGGTTTTTTCAAGTATCGATAAAAACCTAAAAAAAAATGGAAAATATATTTTGAAAATATAAGCAAACTCAATAACGTACCTTTGCTCTCATCTTTGAGGTTTAGAGAAAACTAGATCGCTCTAGTAGTCTCCGATTTCGATGGATTTCAGACCCGTGTAGATCTTGAAAGTCCGTTCGTCTCTGAAACCAATATGGAAGAGAGATCTGAAGTCATTCCGGAAACTAAGTTTCTCTATCTTTTGTCGGTCGGTACATCACATTGAAATACTAACGCACTTCCGGTTCATTTCCAGTTCCTACGAGTCTTGTATCTCACACATTTGTAAGTTTTTCATTGTAAACAAACAAATCACACTCAAAATCTGGATAATATATTATTATATAGTACTAAATTTTGTACCATAAACCATTTTATAACGTTTCCGAAGAAGAAAATAAAAGAAAACTTATTATTCAGATTTGGGAATTTGAATCTGGCGGTATTTCGCGCCATAATCTGATCATATGTTCGGTTCATTTACACGTTCCTTTGTTTTCCCGCGTTTAAAAGGCCAAATACTATTGCATTTAGTTCATTAGTTGGCGCGTAACAGTTGTAGACTTGTAGCAAGAGTAAGCAGGAGTTAGTGACAGTTGGAACGTAATTTGTATTTTATGTGTATTAATCATTAACATCATTTGCTAACGTTTTTTATATTATTTATCGGATTCGTGATAAATACGATTATAAAGTTAAACAAATTGAACAGTCAAAATAGTGTAACGATTTGTTAATTTTATATCAAAGAAAGAATATTCTCTATTCGATATGACGAGTATCCAAAGGACGATTCCGTTTAACGTCAGGAAGAAATGTTCGTTTTATTCTTCGAAAGAAAATACTCCAACCCAAGAATGTTTCATTAATGCGTCGCTTAGGAACAATCCGAATTCAACATACACACCCACGACAAAAAAATTAATGGTTTTGAGCAGCAGTGAATCTGAATCAGATTCAGATTCAGAAAATGTTGAGAAATGCTACAAAGCAGAAGCTAAAGCCCTTCCCAATCCTAGGACTCCAAAAACTCGACGTAAATCTAGTGTTGATGGTGAGTTAATAATTTTATTATGCTCCATTATTATACGTTTATTTTTTCGAGTGTTTCAAACATCTTTATTTGAAGATGAATGTATAATACAATCGTTTTATGATAGTATCTTTTAATACTTTAGTATCTTTTAATATTTTACCAATTAAAAATATATTTTGAATTTTAGATACGGACGCATCTCCTCCAAAGCAAAGAAAGCATTTATCACCCGCGACTCCATCGACGCTTATGAACCATCTTCATTTAGCATCCCCTAAAAAGGGGATGCTAGCTCCCAAAACATTATTTACTCCGAATAAATACTGCGATGCTCGAAAAGCTTTGCACAGTTCAACTCCTGAAAGTTTGCCCGGAAGAGAAGCAGAATTATTGCAGTTAGAAAATTTTATTCATGAGCACTTGAATAAAAAATCTTCAGGTTCACTTTATGTTTCCGGGCCACCGGGAACCGGGAAAACTGCTTCTTTATCTACCATTATGGCAAAGCCTAAATATACTTCCTCTTTTAGAATTGTTTATATCAATTGCACGGCTATGAAATCAGCTAGTGCAATATATTCAAAAATTATCCAAGAATTACAGTTGCCTGTAACAAAGTCCTCCAAAAACAGTAAAGCTGTCATAGAAAAGTACCTGCTGACTGCACACAAGATGGTACTTTTGGTTTTGGATGAAATTGATCAGCTGGAGACTAAGAATCAATCCGTTCTCTATTCGA
The DNA here is from genome assembly GCA_032275165.1 of Synergus magnus. NCBI lineage: Eukaryota > Metazoa > Arthropoda > Insecta > Hymenoptera > Cynipidae > Synergus > Synergus magnus. The sequence continues at coordinate 18,226,150 of JAUESH010000015.1, forward strand.
TTTTTGAATGGCCGTCGAAACCAAAGTCGAAGCTGATTTTAATCGGCATAGCCAATTCTTTAGATTTAACAGATAGAATGCTTCCAAGATTGAATGCGAAATGTGAATTAAAGCCGAAGTTATTGCATTTCGCTTCTTACTCGAAGCAACAGATAGAGAATATTATCATAGAAAGGCTTAAAGAAGCAAACGTAATGGACGTTTTTGCTCCGAATGCTATTAAGTTATTGGCTGGAAAAGTTGCTGCAGTTTCGGGAGATATTAGAAGGGCTTTGGATATTAGTAGGAGAGTTATTGAACTCACGGAATCTCAAAAAATTCTGCAGCCTACAAATGATAATGGTGAGATTTTTGTTCATTACGTATTCATTTAGGCTTTCTTCATTTTCTTCATTCATTAGGATTTCTTCATTTTTTTTACATACTGTTACATTTTTGCTTTCCTTACCTCATGATTGTAAAAGATTCCTACGTAAGTCACTGACCTCATTCTTGGTGAAATTTTATTGCAACGTATTTCATATTAATTGATGATTCAGCAACTACTATGCTAAATTTAAATAATGTACGTTTTCGTAGTATCTACATATTTTGTTTATTTTTATTAAGTATTATTTTTTACAGAAGCAAATACTCCTGTAGAGGTAAAACCAAATTCAATAGACAAAGCAGCTGATATGAAAGATGTGCTTGCGGTTTTGAATCAAGTTTACGGTGGTACTCAGGCCATGACTGACGATTACAGTTTTCCACTTCAACAGAAGTTGGTACTTTGTTCGTTAATTCTGATTTTAAACAATGGCAAAAATAAGGACGTTACTGTTGCAAAGGTAAATCTAAGGCACACATTTTTCGAAAAACTAAATTATTTGAGCAATATTTAAATGAATAATGCTTATAAATGCATTTTTCTGAGATTTTTTATTTTTTAGTTACATCAGGTTTACTATAAAGTTTGCAATAAACGGAATATAAACGCCGTCGACCTTTCGGAGTTCGTGGGCTTGTGTTCATTGATAGAAACACGTGGAATTATGAAAGTCGTCACGAAGAAACAGATTCGATCATCAAAAGTAGTTTTAGAGTGGGACCAAAAAGACGTAGAAGCGGAGTTGAAGGACAAAGTGTTAATGTCCGGCATTATAAATGACGTTTCGTGTTTATGCTAGTGTATCTAACTAGTTTTTAAAGACTGCACAATTTTAAAATAAGGCATTTTTTATCGTTAATAACTTGGGTTACGAAGAATTGACTGTTGAAGTAACTCAGGTCTAATTAATTTAACTTTTTGGAATCTTGACTTGAATTATTCATGCTGTTAAATTTGTAACCTTATAAGGAAAATATTAAGCTCTTTTGTACGATTGTTAGTTGCTTAAAGACTGTTGTTTAGAGAATTTTAAATTAAATACGTAAAAAGAGAGTGTTTCAAAATATTGCACGCTATTTACTGCGAAAACAGTTTAAATATGAAGTTCAGTCGAAACTGTGGAATTCATATCACCAGATGTTTTGTGAATTTTTGATAGAAAGTACTGTAAAATATAAGTTGTAAATATATTTAAATCGTCTTTTTTGTTTCGAATCCCTGCCTTCGTTTTAACGTGTAACTTTAATAAATTTGCCATTATTTTTCAAAATTTTTACAATAAATATGCACGAACAGAATAAAGTTTTAAAAAATTCGTCAAAAATAATAGCTGAAAATTGTACCCAATTTTTAAGTATGTAATAAATATTTAGTTCTTAGAGGAAATTTCTTTATTCTCAATCTCAACCAGATTTGTACACTCAAATTTGAAAATCGCGCCAAATATAACAGCATTTAACATACTGCGCATGCGTGAACTGAGTAACTGACTAAGATTAAGTTAGGTCGTTGTTGCAGTGGTTGCAGTTTACAGGGTTTACAGAAAGAGTGAAAATATTAAACTTCGAAAATGTCTTCGGTTTTAGTGCCTGAAATACCAGCTCCTGGATTTTCCTTTGATTTGTGTCAAAGGTTCGTATATAAGAAACTGTATTTACTAATTCGAAACTTTAGAAACAATTAACATCACAGAAAATGACATTTTCCGAGTGCGTCACATAACCTATAAAACGCGAATACTGCTGTGTCACTTTTTAAGCTTTTTAATAAAAGAATACAAAAGATCTTTATGTACTGAAAATGTATACAAAATAATAGGAACTTGAAAATTATATTTTATTTGTAACATTCTTATGATCCTGAATATTTATAATTCTTGGGGATAAACGTAAATTGCAAAATTTGACCGAAAAGTTGTTTTCGCATGACACTACAAGTTTCTGTTATATTATTCCGAACTCCTTCCTATGGTTTTTATTTTTTTCTTGTGAATTCAATCCTTCAACATGATAACACAATTGAATTATTAATTGTTTACAATTTTTTGGAAACTGTTTTGAATATAGGAACTCGAAATTTTAAGTTTTCGGAAATAGTATTTATACATTCATAGATTTAATGTATTATTATAATATTTTTATTGTTTAATTTTACAGAAATGCTCTACTTGCAAAGAAAGGACTGCAATTGCCAAAGGCGCAGAAAACAGGTACAACGATTGCCGGACTAGTTTTCAAGGATGGTATCATTTTGGGCGCTGACACGAGAGCCACTGAGGATACTATTGTAGCCGATAAAAACTCTGAGAAAATCCATTATCTTGCTCAGCATATTTAGTAAGTTTCATCAACGAATGTTTTAAATTGAAACTAAAATGAAAACGCTATCAATATTTTTGAAGAATAAAGAAATTTAAAGTTGTATCACTATTATTTGTAATTTTTCAGTTGTTGCGGAGCTGGAACTGCTGCCGACACAGAAATGACAACCCAAATGATTTCCAGTCAGTTAGAGTTGCATCGTTTAAATACTGGTCGCCTTGTGCCCGTGCAAACAGCAAACAATATGCTTTGCCAAATGCTGTTCCGTTATCAAGGACACATCGGTGCAGCATTAGTATTGGGTGGTGTTGATCGGACAGGACCGAAAATTTTCTGCATCTATCCTCATGGATCCTCAGAAAGTTTGCAATACACTACGATGGGTTCTGGATCTTTGGCTTCAATGGCTGTCTTTGAAAGCAAATGGAAGCCTGGTTTAACGGTATGCAAGAATTTTAGAAAACTTCAAACTTTTGGAGATTATTTAATATTTTTCAAATTATATATTGCTATTAAAAAATATTGGACTTCAGGAAGAAGAAGGGAAATTACTGATGGCTGACGCAATTCGTGCTGGAGTCTTTAACGATTTGGGCTCAGGAAACACCATCGATATGTGTGTGATTCGTAAGGGATCCACGGAATATATTCGTCCATATGAGATAGCTAGCACAAAGGGAGTACGACAAGAATCTTATCGCTACAAACGCGGTACCACTGCAATTCTCAGCAAGATTGAGCGACCGATCCTGATCGAAGAGGAAATCATTCACAGAGTAGACTCTGACTCAATGGATACCTCGTCTTAAGCTAATTTCATTTTTATATTGAATTCTAATAAAATTTGAAGGTACGAATAAATCTGTAAGTTTTCACAGGCTTTACTGGTTACTTAAAACTTAATGATTTTTACAATCGTCTTATTAAAATCTTCTTTAATAGCTCTGTTTTAATAAATTCTCTGAAGCTCTTACAATAATCGAATTACAAAAGTTAGTAATATCAAAAGAGACCAGCTGTTTGCTTAAGTCTTTGTCTTCTCCAGGCTGGAAGTTTTTCAAACTCAGCAGGTTCCATCTTGAAAACTGCCATAAAATCGTCGAAAGTTAAATGCATTTCTTTTCTTGAAACATTGACTTCATTTGGAAGGTTTTCTGGTTCGCTTTTTAAGATTTTAAGGGGATATTTCACATAACTATCGAAGTCGGTGATCATTTTAATTGACAAGGTATTGCTTATCGATGATTCTTTGTCTTCTAGAGAAGAACGCAGTTCTTCAAAAGACTGATATTCGCGTAAGTGGTTGTGGTTCCAGTTCTCAAAGAGTCCTACAAAAGTCGGTGGTTCCAGACCTATGAAAAAGCAAGCAAATAATTATTCTATTGATTTAATTCTAAATGATGTTATAACAGAAAAAAATAGATTTTAATCAAAACCTTGTTGAATTATCGAAATAGCTGTGTTACGATCTCGACCAGCAGGATGTGTGTACAGAAATACTTTTCCTTTCTCCACACAATCCTTCAAGGATCTAACCCCAGAGAATTTCCCAACCCAAATCCAAATCACGCTTCCAGCGTCTAGTAACCAAATCGCTTCAGGAAGAAGAGAACTCTGTGTGAATCCAAGAATTTCCTCTCCGATGAAGAACTCTTGTTGAACGCGACAGTGATAAAGATGCTTTTCTTTCTCTTCTTCCTCTTCAACGAATTCGGTTCCGTAATCTCCTCGACCTAAGTAAATGCAAATTTTGAATTAGTTTCGATCATTAAATTCCTGCTTAGGATTTTACGGTATTTTTTTATTTTTCGACAGTTCTTTGTGTTACCTCCTAATTGTGACCAAAAGTCGTCATCTTCTTTTCCTTCTGGAACAAGAGGAGCGGTAGGAGGTGCCAATCTTCTGGAAGCCTCCCTCGCATCCCCGGTACTCCTACTTCCACACCAGACCATTGGTGAGTTCGAAAATAAAACGAAAACCCCACTGGAATCCAAACTACTTGCTCTTAGGGACCGTTCAACTGCTTTAGAAGTGTAGGGAGTAGATCCAAAAACTCTGACTAAGTATTTGCTCGGTGCTAACAAAAAATATCTCTTCAGTTTTCAGTGCTTCAAATGTACTCTATACAATGAAGATTTTAAGAGACTTACGAGTATTCTTATGCTGTCCTGCAAGAATCGTCAGTTTTCCTTTATAGATTTGTAACAAATGAGGTGGTTCGTTTCCTTGAGAAGCTTTTACTAATTGTGCAGGAACTTCTTCAGCAATTCTGCAAGCAGATTCTAAAGCTGTTTCTCTATCTCCACATGAGGAATGAGCACCCTCCCAACAATAAACCTGAAATTTAATTATAATTATAATTTTATTTCTACTTGTTTGTATTTTCAAACTTACAATTACTCTGCTTCTGCGACCGTATCCGTATTTGTAGCGCATTACATAACACGTTTCAGCATAATAGATTCCTATATCTTCTACCTAAATTAACAAAAAAATTTGGTCAGGGCTTTTAACTTTTGGGAAAACGATTTTCCCTTATTGCTTGTATATAATTATTAAATTCTCACTTCTATCATTCCCTGTTGCTGATTAATTCTCCAGAGAGTTTTTTCTCCAGATCCATCATCAACAAGTTGACACTCTGCAGCCATCCTGGGTCTTTCGCTCATGTATTCCGGTTCAAAACAAGAAGGCAGAGTGAGAGGTCTGGCTTTTACTTGACCCCAACCTCTGACCAGGGTCTTCATTTCCAAAGGCTCCTGACCTTCAATTGCCCTCGTAACAGGCACATTTGCACTATAATCCTTCTTTTTAACAAATCCCCTTGCATTTCTGACTGCCTCGAGTTTTTCCCTTGCATTTACGTTTTTTCCTACCCAAGCCCAGATACCGATTTCACCTCTGTCGATGAGGAAGACCGAGTCAGATGAGAAGTCTTTGCGAAATATGGGCCCCGCCTTTAGTTCTGCTACTTTATATTTTCCTGTTTGTTCACTGCATCTGTATAATTTTACTGGACTTGGTAGAGGAGGAGGTTGACGATTTTCGGGAACTACGTTCCTATTTGCTAAGTTTAGTACATCGTTAAGAAGCTTTCTGACCTCTCCTGGCAAAGTTCTTTCGTAGCCATCTTCGATTATGAAAACTTGGGCCCCCTTTTCTTTTCTTGTTTTTAGAATTGTGACTGCGTGTCTTTTGTGAAGGATTTCCGCTTTGGAACCGAGCCAGAGGAAGACAATGTCTCTGTTGTAGAAATTAAGTTTAATTTATTTTTCTAAGTATAGTAGTATTAAAATAATCTTGAAAATTCTTTTCTAGGTGTTAGTTTTTGTTTTCTGAACACTGTTAGCATTCAAAGGAACTTTGTGATAAGTTTAAACATTGTACACTACCTGGAATGCAAATCAATTAGAATAACGTCGCGTGATGTAAAGTTGCTCCAGCTAAGACCATCCAGTTCGGTGAGGATTGGTACCGTTAAGCCGATGACTTTGTGTAAAGTGCAGGCAGGTTGTTCAGGATGAAGATTTTGCACAATGAGTTGATCTCGGAAGTAAGCTAAGAATCTGGGACTTTCGCGACCCTGAGCCTCTCTTGAAAGTATCGTCGCTGATACTTGAGAATCGAGTTCTGCAGCTCGAAGTGCTGCTGCACCTGACATTGTTGAATCGCACTTCGATCCGATCCAAAAATGAACAGCTCGTACTACTGTGCTTTCTTTTACCTCTTTTTCCTATTATTATTTCAATATATTCAATTTTTTTCAAAATTGTTAAATTAGAACTCTTTTTGTTTTAAACAGATAGAAATTTAAAATACTTACCGGTATTCCTGGATAAGGAAGTGGACCATCTTTGGAAGAAATTGTGTAAATAACGTACGCTGATTCAGAAAGGAAGATACCAATTTTCCCTCTACGAATAGAGATAGCTCGCAGCCCCTGAATGAGTAATTGAAATTTTTATTTTTATTTTAATGATCAGGTAGCCTTCTAATGATTCCTTATAAAGTATTTTCTTTAATTAATCATCTTAGATCTCCTTTTAGAGTTTTGGAAAGGATCAACTTTTTATGGATGACGCTCAAGAAACACTAAAAGCTTACCTCTATTTTCCAAACACAAAATGTAGTTGTATTTTTAGGAATACTTTTAAAAACATCGCTCCCAGAATCATCTGAACAGCTGCTTGCGTCATCCTGAAGTAGAGGAATTTTTTTGTTTCAAGATTGCAATCACAAAATATTACATTTTTTAAATCTCGCAAACATCAAGGACTTAAATCGCACGAAGTTGCTTTCAAAATGATGAAGCGCAATTAAACCGAGAAGGCCACTGATTAATTATGATTTATCCCTTTACTACTATTATTCGATATCGGAAATGGGCATTGGTAGAAACGTAAACCCAACCATCGTAACAAGATTTGATTTAGAACTGTGATACTGAACCTCTTGAGATAACACTATAATCGCTATAATCGAATTTAAAATTATAAAATTTAAAAATAGTGAAATTAATTATTACCTTAGCAAACATTATAGTCATTTTCTTTTTAAATTTATATTACAAAAAATGTCGATTGAAAAAGATAAAAGTTCAGGATATAACTTTTGGAAACATATTCTTCACGCGTAATATTCACACTGGATATAAAATCTTCTTATACTCAATTAAAATTACTCCAGTTGCGGTTTTGGTGTATCTTTTACTTATGGTTGGTTGAGGGAAACTGGTAAACTGGTTCTTATAGTTCAAGTGTGGTGTGAAGCAAAACGAAAAAAAAACTGTGGCCTTAATATTGCACACTAGCTCTTTTACAATAGACACCGATATTCACTTTGTGAGAGAAGCAGTCTCTAATTTTACATCACAATCAAATAATTACGCGCGAACCTTGTATTATACATTGTCTAGGTTTCGCAGGAGGAAGTCGACAATATTTCACTACCCACAAAGCCATTTCCATTCAAAGCTCTGTTTGCGAAAGGAGAAAACACGGGCACATTTCACGCTGATGAATTTTAAACAGCTTTGGCTCATTTCTGGAAAAATCATTCCCATTGTTTGCAGTCATCTCTGTCTCTCATTTTCATACACAGATTCATCGCTGTCCACTTAAAAAACTAAGTAATAATTGACCCATTTTTTAATTTTTTACGCTCTAGAAATTTGACGATCTTAAGACTAATTTCGTACCAGTTTTTAAATTGAAAAATTGGTTTGGACTAATTTTTCCTACAGCTTAATAATTTATTTTTTCTAACATTTAAAATAATGCTTTAATGGTATTAATTAACTTTGGCTGTTTCAGAAATGAATGAACCCGAGAGATTTTGAAAAAGTTTGACGAGTTTTTATTAATATGGAAAATGAAGTTGAATAATAAAGAGGTCGTGATAAACTCACCCTCTTTGAGAAACCCATTCTTTTGTAATTAATCCAGAAGAGTCATTTAAATGTAGATTTTAGTTAAAAATCGAGGAGCTTCAGAAAGAGCGTGTAACTGTTGGAGAAGAACTGATATGTTTCAGTTTAAAAAAGAAACCATACCTATGCGGACTCGTCCGGAAGTGGGCCCGGAACTCCAGGCGGCCACCCGTGACCAACGGGCACCTCATGAATACACACAAACCATGCGGGCACTCATATTACTCGTTATCTAACACACCTGCTCTCTCCTATTGGAAGACAATAACCGTGACTATGAATTCAAAAGAATAAGAAAAAGAGTGCTTGATCCTATCACTATACTTGTTTTAGACATACCAAACAAGCTCATTTGTATTCCTAATTAGGTCAAAATTGCAATTTTATAAAGCGTCCCTGAAAGACCAAGACCTTTTATTAATTTTATTCATTATAAAATTTCAGTCAATAACAAGATTAATACAGAACCTGGACAACCCTGAAAGCCTGGAAAATCCATAGTACTTTGCAAAAGTATTTGAAATTGTTTTATCCTTTAAATCTTTCAGTTCTAATAATTATTTTAGTACTTTTTTAGCAGATTCTTAAATTACAAACTTTTAAATCTGGATGATATTGAATTTCAGATGTTCGTTTTTGAAGAGGAATAATTATTTATATTTTCATATTTATCGTTGCATGCTTACATTTTTTATTTTCTTCATTGAATTTATTTATTTACTTCATTATTGCTGCCTCGATAAAATATTGTTTCACATTGCCATATGTCTGATGAGTGCGGCACATGATATAAGCAGGTATCTGAAAAAAATCTGCTTTCGACGAACCTTATCTACTTCTTATGAATGTTAAATTGAAGAGAAATTAAAATATTTTTAATTTTATCAATCATAATTGTGATTATTTATGAAAAATTAAACAAAATCTTGGGAAAAATTTTAAAATGCCAAATTTATGAACAATGTGGGTTCGAAATTATTTCCTTTCTTCTACAAATTTTAGGAATGAAAAATTTTTTTTACCTTCAGCTGTTGCCCAAGACATCTTCACGCCAGATTGAAATTTGCATTCGAAAATTCTCTTACGCTGATTTACTTCATCCCCTTTAGCAGGTCTGATACATTGCTCTGAAAAATCAAGATATTGCAATTGAATGCTATTAATAAATAATTTCTTTAAATTAAGTATTACTTGCAGCGAAAGATACGTAAAATAAAAAATCTTACTGGCAGCTTCTGCTTTCCCATACCATTGACGTTGGGATGATCTTTGATAACCATGTACAATATTGAACACGAGAAAAAAGAAAAAAAATTTTCAGCAAACTCATCTCGAAGACTGTTTCAGAAAAGTGCAATTCTTTTGCTGGTGCAAAATTTATACGAATTGTTTTGGCTCCTATTATTGAAAACAAATACTTGTCAATGAACGATTGGTCAAAAATACATAACATAGAAGATAAAGATGCCATTCAATTTTCTACTATCAGAAGTTGTAAAGGTATGAGTAACAATTTAATGATTTAGAACATAGTTACAATTCAGAAATCGTTAGAAAATATTTTTTTACATTGCCACATGTCTGCAAAGCTCAAAACTTTATATAATCAAATATCTGTAAAAGAAATTGTCTTTTAAAAGTTAAGCAAAGTGTATTTGAAAATATTTCCTTCCTTCTATGAATTTTACGAATCGAAAATTATAATTAGATACGCACATACTACTGTGCTCAAATGCTATAGAGTAGACTTCAAAATAAAAACAAATTTTAATAATAAAAATAAATATGAATCCAAATCGGTTTAATTAACAACTAAATTCTTAAAAATAAATATTATTTGCAGTGAAAAATATATAAAATTAAAAATCTTATCGGCAGCTACTGCTTTACTAACCCATTGACCTTGGGAAAACTTATCTTGAAGACTGTTTCGAAGTAACCATAATTGTAAGTTTTACTGAAAAAATCCGTGTAGAGCTGTGATTGGTCAAAAATACCGATTTTTTATAAATATATATTTTATGTTCAAAAATAAAAGAGTAATAAAATGTTTTATTATTTGAAGTTGTAAAGATATGAAGAATAGTTTAATGCTTTAGAAGACGAAGTTTAATAGCTATTAAAAAAAAAAGAAATGTGTTACAAAAATTGTTATAAAGTGAAAAATATATTTATTTATTAAAAAGAATATACATATTCTATTCCATTCAAATTAAAATGTAATAGAAGTTTTTGATCTCTTGCTTCATTTAGTAGATGAGTTTGAAGTTCCATGAACGTATATAGCAATATGTAATTTTGGTTGGATTTTGTTATATTCACACAAGAATGCATAAAAAAACTTGTCAGATTAAAATGACATCTGTAGCTGATTTAAGAGTGAATAATATGCACATGAAAAATCTGACTTTTGACAAGTTCACTCGCATAATGGATTGGAGGGACGAAGAAATTGACCAGTCGAATGGTAGAATCTAATCATCACAAACCATGTAAAAGAGAATATTAACAATCAAAAAATTATTTTTTTTACAGTTGATAGTTTTTCAAGAGAAGAAAAAGGTCTCCCAAAATCTAAAAGTTATTTGAATCTTCCTGAAATAGATCGTGATGATATCCACTCTGAAAAAATTAAGGTTTATTAACATTAATTTTAAATGATTTAAAATAGTTTTCTATTTGAAATGAACTGGTAAAACTTCCCATTTCTCCTATATCTAGTCGTGAAGTTTTTTGTTTGTTACTTATAAGGAATCCATGTGCCTCACATCTGCTTTTCAAAGTTTAAAACTCGACGCCGAAATAAATCATGACACTCATAGAAGTTCCTCTCCTCAAACGAAAGATGCAAAAAATTCACATTTTAAGTATAACTTTGAAACAAAATCTCATATTTGTGGTTTTCGAACGCATGAAAAATGTTCTTATCGACTAGTTTTTCAAGGACCAGAAATTTTGAATTACCAGGTATATATTTACATGAAATTTTGATGTTTTGATGGTGATTATATTTATATCATCAATGAAAATAATTATTTACTCATTAATAGGGTACGTTGCATTCACCAGAGGATGTAGCTTCCTACTGGAAAAAAGATTCCCGAATGTGGCTTTGGAAATCAGTTCGTTATGATCGTAGGAAAAACAAAGCGAAATACTTAATGAATCAACGTTCGTCGAAGAACCGACTTGATGGTTTTAAACAACGAGGAAGTCCTTCAGAAAGAAATAATTGAATCCACTATAAATCTCTTACCTTGTAATTTTTTCTCGTTTTTAAAAATTTTTTTAAAATTTTATAAATGCCAGTATTAGAAATTCACTTTGCTACGAACTTGAAGAAAAACTTATTTTCGTATAATTTTTAACAGTTTTTATTTTTACAATTTGTATTCACATTAAGTTATATAATAATCTAACCTCGTGTCTTTCTTTTGAAAAAAAGCTTTCTGCAAAATTTGCATAATCAAACACAGATACAAAGAACTGAGTTTTTTATAGATCAAAGAATAAATACACAATAATTCTGCTGTAAAATCTCATGAAACTATTGAAATGTCATTTTCAAATGCAAATTATACCTGCGATATTAAAAAAAATTTCTAAGTCTGAACTAATTAACTTAATAATTAGCATTAGTTTTATATAATAATAACCATACCAGATTTTAAAAGATTTGTTCTTCAAAAGTTCTTTGAATTAACCTTTTATCCACAAGTCTCAGCTGCTTTGAAATCCTCTTTTTCTTCAATCAGCTCTCCCATTTCGAATCGAGCGAAATCCAAGATTTCCGCTTGCGAATCAATCAGAAGTTGCTGAACAGTCAAGCTGGGATCAAGAAGAAATTCCTGGTATATCATTACACTCTCATCATCATTTCCACTCTCTTTTGGCTGATCAACAGCGGGATCACCGATTTTATTAGGATTCATACCTGAAAAGACACTCTACATTAAATTGATCCATTTTCTTTAAATGATTTTGGAAAATAAAATTCTCACCAATAATATGTTGACACAGTTGCATTCCAAGTTGTTCATTCTTCTGGCTAGTTCTGAAAGCTACTAGAGATCCATACCTCCCAAAAGAAACGGGAACTGGATTAATCGGAGCTGGATGAGTGCAACCAGCCAATTTCACATCTGGACTAACACTCATGCACAGAGCTCGCTTGACACCGATATTTTCACCCACAGTACCGATTGTCAATGCAGCATGATCAGCGATGGGCATGCCATCGTGTGCTGGAATTTGTTTAAGTACTTCTGCATCTAAAATTGTTTTGTTGATAGCATTATCCTTTGGGAGAGTTAAAGCGTGTTGGAAAACTGCTGTGGCTACGGTGTCTGCTAGACCGTGGAAATATTTATTTCGTGCAACAAAGTCTGTCTCGCAGTTTATTTCCACGAGAGCCCCATGACATTTGTTTACGATTACTGCTATCAGTCCTTGGGTCGTACTTCTACCCTGGAGTTTTTGTGCTTTGGACCAGCCTAGAGCTTGGGCTTGCTCTTTTAGCCAAATTTCAGCCTTGAAATGGAGAAAATAGTAAATTCATAGTCAATTTCACTATAATTCATTTAGAAATGAACATATTTAATTCAAGTATTAAAACTATTAGATGTTGATCTTAATTTTTAATAAATTGAAAATAATAACTGATTATTTATTATGTATAATTGTACCTTATCTAAATCATTCTGGTGCAACTCCAAGGCCTTTTTACAATTAGAAAACGTGTATCCAGTTTTTTTGCGAAGTTTAGCAAGAAGCGATTTGTTTGACGCTTGCCAAAGAATATTGTTTGTATGAACGTATCGAATTATTTTACTGGAAATCATCTGCAAAATAGAAAATTCATTCACGATTTTCATATAGATATAAATCATATAAATCAAAAAATCATTTATTTATTTTGAGGTTAACTATACATTGCAAAAGGTGCACAACATAACCCCAAATATATTTCTACCGCATAAAAGACATAGATGTACACAAAAGCAATGAATAATTAATAAAAAAATTCAAGGAAAATTTAGCACAGGGACATTGAATTTATTTAGATGACTTGTTAATCCTCAAAATATAGTTTTTCTTCGCGAATCGATAAATTACGTTGCCTAGAAACTACAGTCAATTGCGATTCCCGTTTTCTCCTTGAATTTTTCGAGTTGATTTAAGCAAAAAGAACCTTATTTTTATTAAGGTAAGAAAGAAAATATATTTAAGAATGCTAAGAAGGGAGATTTCTTTACCAAATAAGGCTTTTAAGATATAAATTGGTGTAAATTAGTGTCTCTCAGGTACTCACGTTTGAAAGATGGTAAAGTCGTAACCGGTTTATATTCCCCGGCTTTTCAGCACAGGTAATGAAATTTCATGAGTCACAGGGTAATAGTTTTAAGATGTACTAGAACAATTGTTTTGCGAGACGTTAATCAATCGAATTTGATCGAATTAAACCGTTTACTCGGTTTTTAACCTATATTTTAACCCCGCAATCCAAATGATCAATTCCCACCACGTGACGTGCCACATTCCCGACATGCATTGCGGAGAAGCCCGCGAAACCGTTTAAAATTAAATTTTTCCCGACATTTTTTAAAAATTTGTTCTTTATTATAATATTCTTTTATTCTTTAAATTTCAGTTAAAATAAGGTTTGAAAACTTAAAACTGAGATATTAAGTTTTGTTTTAATAGATTATTGAAATTGGATTACTGTTATCTTAATTTATTAATATAATTTATTTATTTATACATTTTGAACAAAAATGAAAACTAAATATTATAAAAATATTCTGAAACTAATAATATTTCTAGACATGTATTGCGATTGTATGGAAGAGGAACAACGGCAGTCTCGAAAAATATTTAGAGCTCCCAAAAGACTTTCACAGGAATCAATAAAGTTGCCAAATATAATTGATACGAAAGTGGAACCACTTTTTAAATTTCCTGATTATTTATCCAAAGCTCGATCCTACAAAAAATTCAAAACAAAAGATAAAAACTTTGAATTATCAAGGAAAAGAGAAAACAAGATATCGTTAAAAGTTTCATATACAGAACAGCGTTTGAGGAGAGAAGATGTTCGAAGACATTTGATTGAACTGATAGTAAGACCAGAACTTTCTGAAGATGGAATTGATGGTAGAGATAAAGATGTCAATAGATACTACTCTTATATTCAAAATGGAATCGACACCATTCACGCTACTCCTCTGGAAGATAAAATAATAGCGAATATTATAAGTTTAATTCCCAAAGATTTTCGTAATCGATTTTTAGAATTTGTCAATGATTTATTAGAGGAAGTTGAGAACGAATTCATTGTTACGATGAAGAAGTCCATTGTCGAATTTGCAATGATGGATCCACTTAAAAAAGATTTTTCTCAGGTTTCTACTACAATTTAATTGTATAGAATAAAGTAGATGAATTTTTAAATAATTTTTAAATAATTTTTAATGTTAATTTTTATTCAATTCAGGTCAGTCTTACAAAAGAAAAAGCTGAGATTAAGAATTTCTTATGTCACAATATGAAAAGCTTTCAAGAGAGTCGAGTTAAAATGTATAAAAATTTGCATTTGATAAATCCGTCCATGAGACAAACTCTAGATAGCTGGAGTCGCAATTATCGGTATGCCTCACTCAGCAATTCGAAAGAATATTTTATGCCTTTTCGAACAATATTTTAACTTTTCTTTTACAGAAATTTCCGCTTGATTGATATGGAAGAAATAAAGCAGCAGACTGAGAGTTGGAATTTAATAGATTTTCAAAGTACAATCGCTCATCAAATCAACGCTGCGAGAGGAAATCTTGTAAAGACCTGGTTCAGTGGGATTCAGAATATTTTTTTTGTGGTAATTAGAAAGATTTAAAGGTTTTTGTTACTAAAATTTTGAAATATTGAATTTTCTGGAAAAACGAGTTCTCACAAAAATGGCACATGGATTATTTCCAAAAGTTCCCAGTTGGCCCATTAGCTCAGTTGGTTAGAGCGTCGTGCTAATAACGCGAAGGCCGCGGGTTCGATCCCCCCATGGGCCAAATTTTTTTTTCACGCTTTAAATGTAAATAATTACAATATCATTTTTAGAAATATTTTTGACTATTATTCTGTATACTTATATTCTTATACTTTAATAATACTGAATTAATAATTCACTGATAAAAATAATTTATTTTTATTTTTCTAATTTCTATTAGAGTTTATTTAAATTTACTGTTTGTTACACAGAATAATAAAAGAAATCTCGTGCCAAGTCCTCTGGAAGAAAAGTTGTTTAAAAGATTTTACGACTGTGTAGGAAAGCTCATGGAATTTCAGCTTTTATCCGTCTGCAAGCATACGCTTAAGGACTTCATGCGATATATTAGTGAAACAGATGTAAGCCTGCATTACAAGTTTTTATTACCTTTTGCGACTTTCGAAATTAAAACTCCACTTCTTACTTTCGCATAACTATAAAACTACGTTAAACAATTTCTAAATTATTTAATGCTCTTATGAGCAATTCAGGGGCGTAGCGAGCGGGGGGTGTGAGGGGTGTGACACTCCCCCACATGTTCGTGCCGAGTCGGCATTTTCGGGAAGCGGTCGGCATTTTTGGGAAGTGGTTGGCATTTTCCAGAAGTAGTCG
>JAUESH010000015.1:18246530-18259291 GCA_032275165.1 Synergus magnus
TTAGTTCTATTCGATTACTTATAAATAAATTGAAGAATCTCTGCTAATACGAATTAATTACTTTAGCAAGAGAACATGTTTACTTACATGATCAACTCCTTCCTACGATATGGATACGAGTACTTAGGTAATACAGGAAGGCTGGTGATAACTCCTCTAACAGATCGTTGTTATCGCACCTTATTTGGAGCCCTAAGTCTTCACCTGGGTGGAGCTCCAGAAGGCCCAGCTGGAACAGGAAAAACCGAAACGACCAAGGATCTTGCAAAAGCTATGGCGAAGCAATGTGTCGTCTTCAATTGTTCAGACGGTCTAGACTACATCGCTCTGGGAAAGTTCTTCAAAGGTCTAGCATCGTGTGGTGCCTGGTCCTGTTTTGATGAATTCAACAGAATAGACCTGGAAGTACTGTCAGTTGTAGCTCAGCAAATCCTCACAATTCAACGAGGCATAAATTCCGGAGCTGAAAAATTGCTCTTCGAGGGCACTGAAATCGTTCTCGACCCCTCTTGTGCAGTCTTCATCACTATGAATCCAGGATATGCTGGAAGATCCGAATTGCCCGACAACTTAAAAGCACTTTTTAGATCAGTAGCGATGATGGTTCCTGATTACGCCCTCATCTCTGAAAATATCCTTTACTCTTTTGGGTTTTACACTGGAAGATCTTTAGCTGTAAAGATTGTGACTGCTTATAAACTCTGCTCAGAGCAGTTGAGTAGTCAGTGTCATTATGATTATGGGATGAGAGCTGTTAAATCCGTTTTGACTGCGGCTGGTAATCTGAAACTAAAGTATCCCAATGAATCTGAAGATATTCTTCTGCTTAGAAGTATCAATGATGTGAACCTTCCAAAATTCCTGAATCAAGATCTGCCCCTCTTTCAAGGAATCGCTTCCGATCTTTTCCCTGGAGTCGTTCTTCCCGAACCTGATTACACTCATATTAATGCTTGCACTAGAGAAGCTTGTGCAAATGCTAATATTCAGTGCACGGATTATTTTCTGGAAAAGATACAACAAATTTACGAGATGATGATAGTCAGACATGGGTTCATGATAGTTGGTCTACCATTTGCTGGAAAGACATCAGCTTACAAGATGTTAGCTGAATGTTTAGCTTTGCTGGAGGAAAGGGAACTGATGGAAGAACATAAGGTTGAGATTACTGTTATTAATCCTAAGTCGATTACCATGGGTCAACTTTATGGAAACTTTGATCCAGCGTCTCATGAATGGAGCGATGGGGTTTTGGCTGTTAGTTATAGGGCTTTCGCAGTTTCTACAAATGAAAACAGGAAGTGGCTCATCTTTGATGGACCTGTTGACGCAGTGTGGATTGAAAACATGAACACTGTGCTGGATGATAATAAAAAGCTGTGTCTGATGTCTGGGGAAATCATTCAACTTGCTCCTACGACTAATTTGATATTTGAGCCAATGGATTTGGAGGTATTCGAGATATTTTTGATAACGTGTCTTATATTCATTATCAATTTCAAATTTTCATCATTTTTCTTGATGATTAGGTTGCTTCACCAGCGACAGTTTCAAGGTGTGGGATGATTTACATGGAACCAGTTTCACTAGGTTGGACTCCACTTTTAGAATCCTGGATGAACACTCTGCCAGAATTATTGAGTGAGCATATCAAGTTTCACATCAAGGATATGTTTCTCAGATTCTGTCCTGCTCTCTTGACTCTTATCAGAAGATCAGGTGCTAAAGTGGGTATCAATTTCTATTCTTAAATACCTCTTGCAATCTAAAATGCTAAAAAAGACAATTTCAGGAAATGATATACATGCCCGATGCGAATTTAACTCGATCAGTGATGCTTCTTCTCGACTGCTTCTTGATTGAATTCAGGGATGAAAAATACCTAAAGTCCGTCTCTGATTTGGAAATCAGGGCTCAGATTGAGGTGCGAAAAACTCTAACGATGAAAAAACTTTGATGATAATTGAATTTGAGAAACTAATTTCCAATTCTTAACAGGGATCCTTCTTCTTTTCTTGTATCTGGGCTATGGGTGGAACCTTATTACCCGTCTATCGAGAATGGTTCAGTGTTTTATTTAGAGCCCTGACAGAACGTGAATTTCCGGAAGAGATGATAGAACGTTTCCATCTGGAGGAAGTTTCCAATCCGAAGAAACCTTACATCACAATGATGCCTTCAGTTGGTCTCGTGTTTGATTACAAGTTCATCAAGGAAGGAAAGGGCAAATGGAAACTGTGGACCGACGATTTGCAAAATCTCCCACCAATTCCTCCAGATATTCCAGTAAATCAGATCATCATTCCTACAGTTGAAACTGTGCGTTACTTCTATCTCTTCCAGCAGCTCATCTGCAACCAAAAACCAGTTCTTCTTGTTGGTCCAACTGGAACAGGGAAATCAGTTTATATAATGGATTTCTTGCTAAAGAAGAACGATCCTCAAGTTTACAAACCTCTTTTCGTGACTTTTTCGGCTCAGACAACAGCGAATCAAACCCAGGACATCATAATGAGTAAACTTGATAAAAGAAGAAAAGGAGTCTATGGAGCTCCTCCTGGAAAAAATTGGGTTGTCTTTGTTGATGATCTTTCTATGCCATTAAAGGAAGAATATGGTGCCCAGCCTCCTATTGAATTATTGAGACAATGGCTTGATCACTGGTCTTGGTTCGACCTTAGGGATATGAGTTCTCTGAAATTGATTGATGTACAATTAATTTGTGCAATGGGTCCCCCTTCTGGGGGAAAAGACGTGACGCCTCGATTCAAGAGACACTTCTTCACCCTAGGAATTTCTGAATTTGAGGATGATGTTATGGTGTCTATTTTCAGCAAGATCATGAACTGGCATCTCGAGTCTAGAGAATTTCCTGATCACTTTAAATCTTGTGTGAACTATATTGTTTATGGAACCCTTGATATTTATAAAGAAATTATAAAGAATCTCTTACCAACTCCAGCCAAGTCGCATTACTTGTTTAATCTTCGAGATTTCTCGAGGGTTATTCAGGGAGTTCTGCTTTCTAGAATCGAGACAACACCGAATGTGGTTCGTAGGTTTTAGCTGATTTTTATAGATCAGTAGCATGCCCATCGTAATCATAAATGTATATCTTTTATTATCAATTTGAAAATTCTCTTAGAGGGTGATGAAACGTTTATGGGTTCATGAAGTCCTGCGCGTTTACGGAGACCGTTTGGTAGATGATAGTGACGCTAATTGGCTTGCAGAACAAATTCGAAGGACTCTATCAGACCGCATGGATGAAGATATGAATGAACTCTTCAGTGACTTTCTTGATAGTGGTTATAATTCGGTAATTGTGAAACCTAATTATGTATCTTTTATCTTGATTCTGCGGAACTCTAGCTAGCCTATTTATTCTAGGTAACTGAAGTTCACTTACGAAACTTGGTGTATTGCGACTTCAGTGATCCTTTGACTGACCAGAAGATGTACACGGAAGTCAGAGATCTGGACAACCTTTCCTTTGTGGTAGAAGAGTACTTAGCCGAATATAATTCCATATCCAAAACTCCGATGAATTTAGTTCTCTTTAGGTAGCGAATTTGTTTTTTGTAGACCTTTACGTTAATATTATTCAAATCCTTTAATATTTTCAATCATCAGATTCGCAGTAGAGCATCTTTCAAAAATAAGTCGGATCTTGATGCAGCCTCGAAGTCACGCCTTGCTCGTGGGAGTTGGCGGATCGGGCCGACAATCCTTGACTCGATTGGCATCTCACATATCAGACTATGAGCTCTTCCAGGTGGAAATTTCCAGGCAATATGGGAAAACCGAGTGGCATGAAGATCTGAAGGGTATTCTCCGCAAAACAGCAGCCAGCGAATTGCACACGGTCTTTCTCTTCACCGACATGCAGATTCAGGAAGAAGGCTTCCTAGAAGACATCAGCAATCTCTTAAACTCAGGAGAAGTTCCAAACCTCTTCGCAGCAGATGAAAAAGCAGAGATTTGCGAGCAGATGAGACAGATTGATAGACAAAGGGATAAATCTCTCCAAACTGATGGGAGTCCTATAGCCCTTTTCAATTTCTTCATTCAAGTCGTCAAGGAACAACTGCACATTGTTGTGGCTATGTCACCAATAGGAGACAATTTCCGCATTAGAATAAGGAAATTTCCAGCTTTAGTTAACTGCTGCACTATCGATTGGCTTCAACCCTGGCCAGAAGATGCTTTACTGGCCGTCGCTACCAAATTTCTCGGAGAGATTGAATTGCCTGAGAGTGAAAGGAATGCTTGTATCGAAATGTGCCAAGCATTTCATGTATCAACCCAAGAACTATCAAAGGAATTCCTTCTTCGAGCTAAGAGATATAGTTATGTGACGCCAACTTCGTATCTGGAATTGATTAATACATTCAAGGATCTTTTGGAGAAGAAGAGAAAGGAAGTTCTCGAGGGGAAGAGGAGGTATGTGGCTGGACTTGGAAAGTTGGATAGTACTCATAAACAAGTTGGGAAGATGCAGGAAACTTTGGTTGCTTTGCAGCCAAAGTTGATTGAAGCTGCAAAGGATGTTGAAAAAATGTTGGAGAGTGTTGAGAAGGAGAATGCTGAAG
The DNA here is from genome assembly GCA_032275165.1 of Synergus magnus. Lineage (NCBI taxonomy): Eukaryota > Metazoa > Arthropoda > Insecta > Hymenoptera > Cynipidae > Synergus > Synergus magnus. Next base: position 18,251,123 of record JAUESH010000015.1, read on the forward strand.
TTGCTGCAATTGAGCAAGTTGTGAAGAAAGATGAGGAGGCAGCAATGGTAATGATGAAAATTATATTTCCTTATGTATAAGATGAAGATTCTGGATTCTTAAAACTAATAAAAATCATTCGATATTCCAGGTGGTAGCTGGAGAGGCTGAGGAAATCCGAATTGAGTGCGACGCAGATTTGCAAGAAGTGATGCCTATACTGAATGCAGCAAATGCAGCTTTGAACACTTTAACCCCTCAGGATATTCAAATTGTGAAGACTATGAAGAATCCTCCAGCTGGAGTTAAATTAGTCATGGAGGCCATTTGTATATTAAAGGATGTGAAGCCAGATCGAGTTCCTGGAGAAGCTGGAAGAATGGTCGAGGACTATTGGAAGCCCTCGCTACGAATCCTCGGTGATTTGCATTTCCTAGATGGTTTATTGAACTACGACAAGGATAATATAGCTGAAAAGATCATCACCAAGATTAGAACTTCGATATTAACAAATCCGAATTTTGATCCTGACAAGATCAGAAATGCTTCCACTGCTTGTGAAGGTCTCTGTCGTTGGGTTTTTGCAATTTCGGAATATGAGAAGGTTGCCAGAGTTGTTGCACCTAAGAAGGTTGCTTTAGCAAAAGCTGAAGCTGTTTACAATGAAGCGATGGCTCAACTGGAAGTGAAGAGAGCTCAGTTGAAAGAAGTTCAGGATCGGTTAGCTATCCTCGAAGACATATTGGCACAACGTAAACGAGATTACCAAACAATGACTGACGAAGTTAACGAGTGCGAGCAAAAGCTCAGAAGAGCAGAAGAACTGATTGGAGGTCTGGGTGGAGAATACAACAGATGGTCAGAATCAGCGAAGATTTTGGGAAAGCGTTATTACCAACTTACAGGTGATATTCTAATCGGATCTGGTATTGTGGCATACCTTGGTGTCTTTACAATGCCCTATAGACAGAAGCAGATTGAAAATTGGGTCTCGATGTGCACCAACTTGGACGTTTACTGCACCCAAGATTATCAACTGACACAAATTCTTGGCAATCCTGTATTAATACGATCTTGGAATATTTTTGGACTGCCCTGTGATTTGTATTCGATTGATAATGGTATCATTGTTACTAATTCGAGACGATGGCCGCTGATGATTGATCCTCAGGGTCAGGCCAACAAGTGGGTGAAGAATATGGAAAAGGCTTCGAATATTCATGTGGTCAGACTCACACAGTCGGATTATATGAGAATTTTGGAGAATGCTGTTCAATTTGGCCAGCCTGTCCTTCTTGAAAATGTTGGGGAAGAACTGGATGCAGCTCTTGAACCTCTCTTACTGAAGCAAACTTTCAAGGCCAGTGGAACTCTTTGCATTAAGCTGGGCGACTCCATTGTTGAGTATAATGACAAATTCAGGTTCGCAGTCTTTCGATAAATTAAGAATATCCGAATATTGAGTTGAAAATCAGTAAATGGAATTTATTTTGTTAGGCTTTACATTACAACAAAGCTACGAAATCCTCATTATTTACCAGAGGTTGCAGTCAAGGTGACCCTCTTGAATTTCATGATTACACCAGTTGGTTTGGAAGATCAGCTCCTCGGAATTGTCGTAGCAAAGGAGAGACCTGACCTTGAGGCTGAAAAAAATCAACTAATTGTCCAAGGGGCAGACAATAAAAAGCAAGTGTTATTGAAAATTCTTGCAATACAAAAATTCTCATTCTCATATACTCTTATCTCATATACCCTTTTCTTAACCACTTTTCTCACCTTCCCGGAATCTCTGCCGTGTTATGATTAATTATAATTATAATTTAAGAATGTTGAAGGAGATCGAGGATAAAATTCTGGAGGTCTTATCAGCGTCTGATGAGAATATCTTGGAAGATCAAACAGCAGTTTCCATTTTAAGTTCATCAAAAGCCCTCTCGAATGAAATTGAAGCTAAACAAACTGCTGCGGAAGTAACGGAGAAGTCGATCGATGCGGCAAGACTGCAATATACTCCAATTGCTGTTTACAGTACAGTTCTTTTTTTCACAATCGGTGAGTTGGAACTAATATTATTTCTTTATACCAAAGGAGTTGAAGCGTACTCTGCCATGATGCTCATTATCTTGAAATTTTCTTTACAGCCGTATTGGCAAATATCGATCCGATGTACCAGTATTCTCTAGTTTGGTTCGTGAATCTCTTCAAGAGCACTATCGACAATACACCTCCAGTGGAAAGTATAGAGCAACGACTGAAGGATTTAACAAAATCCTTTACGTACTCCTTGTTTGTAAACATATGTCGTTCTCTCTTTGAGAAGGATAAGTTGCTCTTCTCCCTACTTTTGACTGTAAATCTGCTCAACAAGCAAGGAAAAATGTCCATGGTTCAGTGGATGTTCTTTTTAACTGGTGGTGTCGGTTTAGAGAACCCTTATCCTAATCCTACCGAGTGGCTTCCCGCTAAGGCTTGGGATGAGTTGTGTCGTCTTAATGATATTCCAGGATTTACGGTTCGTTGATGATTAGTATAAAAAAAGTTTAAAAAGTCTTGGAATTGGTACTAGTTCTGATCTTTTAATTTCCAGAAAATCAAAGAAGCTTTCACTCGAAATATTAACGGATGGAGGGACATCTTTGACCATAAGGAGCCTCAGACTTTGACGTTCCCAGCACCCTTTGATAAAATAAGCCTATTTGAAAAAATACTTATCATCCGGTGCATGCGACCTGACAAAGTAGTATCAGCAATTCGAAACTTCGTAGAAGGTACGAAGATATGTATTATTTTTCTATTTCTCTAATACCGAAAAAAGAATCCATTTTTCTAAATGAACATCTCATTAATTCTTTTTTTGATTCCATGATAAGAATAAGGTGGTAGTCGTTTTCTCATTATCTGAGCTTTCCCAAACTTATAATTAATTGCCGAATACCCGGAAAGGCAAGATCATTAGTCACAGAGTGTGATGGTCCCTAGCAAGAAGATGTAAGAGGTCCCATCTTTTCGCGTCAACTTTTTCGCCTTCCGGATTACAGAAAAAGAATAGAGTCTTGGGAGTTAAGGGGTTGGGGATGGAAGAGGAAATGCTGAAGGCATACTGGGTTTTTACTATTTTAATGGTGGATCGTAATTTACAGCTGAAATGGGGAAGCAATTTATTGAATCTCCACCCTTCGATTTGGCTGCTTCGTATGCTGACTCCTTCTGCAGTATTCCTCTCATTTTTGTTCTCACCCCGGGCGCGGACCCTACTGCTATTTTGTTGAAGTTTGCCGATGATCAAGGATTTGGTGCTAATAGGCTCTTCTCTTTGTCCTTGGGCCAAGGCCAAGGTCCAATCGCTGAAAGGATCATCGACGAAGGAATAAAGAATGGAACTTGGGTGGTACTGCAAAATTGTCATTTGGCTAAAAGTTGGATGGGAACCTTGGAAAAGGTATTCAATCTCTATTCCGAAAGATCAGTGTTTACAAATGTGCTAATTGAATTAACTATCTTTAGATTTGTGAAAACTTCACTCCGGAAACTGTTCATCCAGACTTTCGACTTTGGCTAACTAGTTATCCTGCTGAACATTTCCCCGTTAGTGTCCTACAAAATGGAGTGAAGATGACAAACGAACCTCCCAAGGGTTTGAAAGCAAACGTCATCCGATCTTTCCTGCAGGTTATATATTTTTGAAACGAAGGAAAAATTCAAATATTTCATATTATATCACCAGAATATTACTTATAATATTTTTAAATGACAGGATCCTATATGTGATGCGGAATTTTTCGAGAAATCAAAGCAGCCTCATTACTTCAAGAAATTGATCTTCTCTCTTTGTTTCTTCCACGCGATTATACAAGAGCGTCGAAAGTTTGGTCCCCTTGGTTGGAATAACCCTTACGAGTTTAATGAGACCGATTTACGAATTAGCGTACTTCAATTAAAAATCTTTTTGGATCAATACGAGGATGTTCAATTCGTTGCGCTAAAGTACCTCACAGGTTGGATAAATACACACTGATTTTATAACATCAAAATGAAAGCATTGAACCGGATAAATCAATTTCATTTTAATTTGTGAAGGCGAATGCAATTATGGTGGTCGCGTAACCGATGAATGGGACCGACGGACTTTAAATACGATCCTGGCTAAATTCTATAACGAGGACGTGATTACCGTTAATGAGTACACCTTTGATGAAAGTGGAATTTACTACGTGCCCCAAGTGACAGAATATGCACAGTTTTTAGAGTATATCAAGTCTCTGCCTATGATAACTGGCCCTGGGGTGTTCGGGATGAATGAAAATGCTGATATTATCAAGGATCAGCAGGAAACTGAATTGATGATGACGTCCATTTTACTCACGCAGGTTTGTTGTAATGGAAATATAAACCAGGGGAAACATAAAAAAAATTACAATATATTTTTGGGACATGCTGTTGAATAAATTAAATTTTACGTATAGGATACCGGCGCTGAAGATGTTGAGGGTAGCAGATCACCAGATGAAGTCGTTTTTGGAATATCAGCAGATATTCTTTCGAAACTGCCAAAGGACTACGATCTTCTGGAAGCTCTAGCAAAATATCCAACTTCATATGAGCAGAGTATGAATACAGTCCTCGTACAGGAAATGGGAAGATTCAATAAACTTTTGCAGACTATAAGAGGATCTCTTATTGATTTGCAAAAAGCTATAAAAGGTCTAAAGACAGAGTCCAGATAAAAATTAATACATATTTACATTTTTTAAAACATATGTGCTTTCAGGTCTTGTTATAATGAATTCTGATCTCGAAGAAGTATACACATCGATGATCACAGGAAGAATTCCAACATTATGGAGGAAGGATTCCTACCCATCTTTAAAACCTCTCGGAAGTTATATTCAAGACTTTCTTCGTAGGCTGAACTTCCTACAGGTTCTTGAAAATTGGTTTTTAATTTTAGACATATCTAGAATTAAAAACCAATTTTTGAAAATAAACTTTGTGTAATTTCATGAATCAAGGATTGGTACAAGGATGGACCGCCAACTTCTTTTTGGATTTCCGGTTTTTACTTCACACAGGCATTTTTGACTGGAGCACGACAAAATTACGCAAGAAAATATTCCATCCCGATAGATTTGTTGATTTATGATTTCATGCCCCTGAAAGAAACGACATTTGCGAAACCACCCTCAGATGGAATATACGTATATGGCTTGTTTTTGGATGGGGCTCGCTTCAATATGAACACAATGAAGCTTGACGAAGCTTTGCCTAAAGTTCTCTTCGATACAATGCCCTACGTGAGTGGAAATTTGAATGAAAAAATAGACAAACAAGACGAGATTAAATTTCAATCAATGAAAGGATAACATTTTGATTTTCTGTGCAAACAGCTCTGGTTGATTCCAATGACGAAAGAGGAAGTGAAGGTAAGGCTGACGTACACTTGTCCAGTTTATAAAACGAGCGAAAGACGTGGGGTGCTTTCTACTACTGGTCACTCTACAAATTTTGTTATTGCCATGTGGCTACCAACCACTCAACCAGAGGAACATTGGATAATGAGAGGCGTTGCGATGCTCTGCCAATTATCTCAGTAAATTAGTTACTACAGTAGAATCACCTAATTTGGAACACTGGCCTAAACCTCGTCAAATCGTGTAAAAATCTGATTTCGGTGTTAAGAATAATTCAAAAATCCAGGGAAAATATATTTCCGGGCCAGTTTCCAAAGTTAGGTAACTCTACGGTATAACAATAATTTACGTATTTAATTATAAAATGAATTTATACACTGTTTGTGAAACTAATTTCAGAGAATAAAGAATGTGGATTCTTTCAAATTTAATTTTGTAGCTCGGAGAAGAACAGAATTCAATAATTTATTATGGTCTTCAGAGTCCTTTTGATGGGAAACTGTGCTCTGAATGTAGACTAGACCTGCGCCCTTGGGGCTCCTTTCCTTTCTCGTGTATAGATCTGCAGAAAGAGGTCTCGAGGGACAAAATGATGGAGAGAATCCAATGAAAACAATGTCTCCATAACTTATGAACTTCCACATTTTTATGAATTTCATGAGATGCGTATAAGAAATACAGTTTTGCAATTCAGTATTATTGAAGCTGATGGCTTGAAGATCAATACCTCCCACGCTTAGAAGGGAGGATTTATAAAAGAGACTTAAATCATTATATGTATGGGGTCCAATGGACTCCACCCCCAAGTGCCTTTTCCCAAAAAAACCATCCCTTCAAATGTATTTTTCCAAGAGAAACCTTCTAAGTGTTCAAAATTCAAGTAAAGGGAGAGGGACACCCCTAATTTTAGGTGCCCCCTCTTCCTTTACCAGAGTTTTGGAAGCTCTAAGGAACGTCTATCATATCTCATATAATTTCATAATTACATTTAAGCCAGGATTAAAACTTTCAATAACTAATGCGACTTAGACTGATGAAATTATTAATTCATGAAGTATGGTGAAATTAACTAATTAAGCCTGAAAGTTTTCGAGAAAATATGAGATACTGCAAGTTTAATTATTTTCAATTCAATCATTCTTTGAAAATTTGATTCTTGATTTTGAGTTTAATCGCGTAAATTTTCCATTAAATTTTAGTTTTAACTAATATGTCACATCATACCTATCCTCACATCAAAAGAATATCCTTGAAATATCAAAAGGATATGAAAGGATATCTCAAGATCTATTATGTACAAAATCACAATTTAAATAACAAACCTTCATTCTACAATCATGAACATAATTTTCTCTAGACTTTCTTCAAAATACATATTTTCAGTTTAAAAATATATATTTTGCATTTTAAAAACAGTGGCGTATCTAGAAAATGGAGGCCCCGCCGCAAAAATTTTTAGAAGACTTCTTTGAAAATAAAAAGAAACAGTGCTAGTGAAATTTTTTTAAATTATAAAGAAATTTATTTTTTCTACTCAGCCTAAGAAGACCCTCCGTGACCCCTCAGAGGAGAAAGAGGAGACTTCCCCGCAATGCAGGGTTTCGCTACTACACAGTTACGCCATTTTATGAAAAATAGTCTTTGACTATTAAAAAAATAGTTTCTGATTGCTTGATCTCAAACAATCAGGCGCACATGACACAGAGGAAATTTCTATTATTTATAAAATTAATATATCCTCTTATGGACATTTTTCGGACATCTAGGACATCTAGGATATCCCCATTTCACGGAATAGGAATCTCTTTGTTGATAAAAATTAGGATATTCCCGGGATAATCTGAGAGCTAATTTCGATTTGATGATAAACAAAATTTTAAGCAGCAAGGCTTCAAAGAGGTGAATTCGTTATAACTGGGAAAGGTGTCAGGTGAATGATTCAGGGTCTATATTATGTACAACTCGGTCGTGCAACTCGGTTGGCTTTGAAAGTAGGTGCTAACGAAACACCATTGGTTGCAGTGCTGAGCAGCGTTTTGGGTGAAGACACTTAAACATTTGTACGTCGCGTGGCTATGGGTGCAAATAAACCAACGCTGGGAGAGTAGAGAGCGGTACGAGCCAGATAGAGAGAGGAGGCTGGCATGGTACATACTATATAGACAAGGGTGGCAAGGGTGGCAAGGGGTTGGTGGGTGGCATTGGGCCGGTGGCGGCACCCTGTCTACCCGGACCGCTCTCGCCGGAGGCTCGTTGCCTAGCGACCCCGTATTGATCTCCACTGTATCTCGGCTTTTCCCCTTTCCCACGTGACTCTCTCGCGTTCTTTCTCGCTGGATTCACCCCTATCTCCCCCAACCACCCCCTTTTACAACCCCAGCATTCATCCCCCGCCGATGCTTGGTCTCTCCCGTTTTCTCTCCTCCTCCACCACCCTCTCATCTTTCTTCTCTCTCTTTGACTTTTTTCATCTCCCTCTATCTTTTCTTCTCTCCACTCTCTTCATCTCTCTCACTACCTTCATTTTCTTCCATCTTTCCTTCTTTCTCACTATTTTTTTCTTACTCAGAACTTTCATCTCTTTCCATCTTCACTTCCTTCTCACTGTTTTTTCTTCTCTCTCAGCATCCCTGTTCTTTTCTATCTTTACTTCTGTGAAACTTCTTTTCTGTCTTCCTCAGTATTTTCGTCAATTTTGATCTTTATTTTCTCACTAATTTCTTTCTTCCCTGGAAATTTTGTCTTTTTCTATCCTTGCTTCATTGTAAACATTTTTTTT
>JAUESH010000015.1:18259391-18274818 GCA_032275165.1 Synergus magnus
TTATTTTCTCACTAATTTCTTTCTTCCCTGGAAATTTTGTCTTTTTCTATCCTTGCTTCATTGTAAACATTTTTTTTGTGTTGCTCGCAAATAGTTTTTTCACTTCTTTTCGAAGTTTCGTGTTTCTTGGTCTATTTTTTTCCCTCCCTGTAGTTTTTTGTTTCACTTTTTTCGCTATTATAAACTTTTTTACAGTTCTCACTCTTTTATTCTCCCACATGCTTTTAAAAATTGTACGCAATTTCTTTCCTAATGCTCAGCTTCTTCTTTCAACATTTTGACATCGTTTCTTTTTACTCTAAATTTATTTCTATCTCTGTATTTCTTTTTTTGAAGAGACTTTCTAGATTTCTTTCGTCTCCCCACTTTTTCATCTTTTCTTTCTAAATGTTCTCCTACATCATTTTTCTCTCTTCGAAATGCTCATTATCTTTGCATTCTCAATTTATTATCCTCTCGTATTTTTTTCCTCTTGCAACTTAATATGCTTTTTATATAGAAGATAATTGTCACTTTTTAGCTTCTTCTGACTTCTTCAATATTATCGTTTCTATTTATATGCTTTTCTTATTCATCTCCCAATCAATTTTATCGACTATTTCCATCACTATTCTCGTCTTCATAAATTTCTCCTCCTTTTTCCTTGTTTCCAATTTCCCAGCTGCCTTATCTCTCCTTCCAAATTGACTTTTACATGCCACTATCATTTTTTTTTATTTGAAATTTGTTTCTCTCCACTACTTTGATCATTTACAATTTCTTTTCCTCCTTTTGAACCTTTCCTCTTTGTTCTGTCTCTCTCTTTTCCCCCTCTAGCTATTCGATTTCTGACGTTTTTTTTCTCTATCCTCTCCTCTCTTTCTCTTCCTCTCATTGTTGATCAGTCCTCCTGTTGAATTTTTCACCATTTTCTCTTTCTGTTTCTGTCACAGAGGTATACCCCATAAATTTTTGCGCTTGTTATCTGAGGGTGCGTGTTACTCAGCGAGTGAGCAATTGAAATAGCAGGCTTTTCCCGGTTACGGAATGCAGTGCTGGGACCGGAGGAGGAAACATGGTTATGCCGATAATTTGCGTAATTTGCGACACGATGACGGAGGAGGTGAAAAGAGGGAAGAGGAAAACTCGTTCAGCAAAGATCTGCGAGGTGTAGGAAAGCTCGGGCTTTAGAAATCGAGAAGGAGCCAGGAAATATTCTATGAGACGAGATTTTAATGAGACTTGCTGGAAATCACTATAAGGGCTCTTTTTCCCCCTTTTATTTTTTATATCCCTTTTTTATTTGAATAAAAATTTTTAATGTGAATTTCAAATTTTCATTTGCATTTTCAACCTCTATTTGAAATCTCTTCTCTTAATTATTTCTCGACATTTTTCACTATCATTAAATAATATATTTTGAAGGGCTCGACTCGAAACTGTTGCTGAAAGCATAAGCTTTTCTTAAAAAGTTGTACACTATTTGAACCAAATCACCAAGGAAATTACTATTTAGAATTGTGGATTGTAAACTTTAAAGACTAGCGTTAGAACCGAGTCTAATGGAATAATCCCATCATATGAGAGACTATTTTGTTGGTGAATTTATGAGCGAGGCGGATTTGGCATGAAGGGGTGTTTGGATGGCTGGTTATCGAAATGACCAATGGTAATTGGAAACGTGGTTTGAATATAATCCTCGGTGCGTGAGAGAGAGAGAGAGAGTTTAGACCGAAGTAATTATTACTATTGTTGCCATAAGTATAGTAAATCCCTTAATCTGTAATCTAGTTAAAATATAAATTGTTTCAAAGCCCACGTTCCTATTCCAATAAACTAAATTATAATTCTTGAAACAATTCTACATTGGAAATAAAATTTTGGATGTAATGATATAAATTTTTAGAATAAATCATATTAAAGATATAATAGACGAAGGAATTATGAGGATAAAAATATTATAAGCAGCTATCTTATCTTTTTAAATATTCCGCAGAGATCATTACCATAAAATTCTGCTTCCATTCTGAAGATAAAAATTCTGTGAGCAGAATCGCAACACTGATGAAAAATTCAGTTCAGGTTCAACTTTCGCTCCTTTATAAGCATGATAATCACTTGTTTGGGGCAGGAACAAAGAAAGAAGAGCAAATATTGTATGTTGGTGTGAAATGTAAATTGTGTAGGTGAATTTGAGCTTTGGCTTGTGATCTTGTGATCTAGTTGACGCGAGCTTTCAAAGCACCTGTTCATCCCTTTTAATTCTCTTGCATTATGTTACCCTTTCTCCTTCCACCCTTCTAGGTCCTTCGGCGGCACTATACCCCCTTGGCAAAGTGACCTTCATCTGAATTTCTTTGTTGAGCCCATTCTACCCCTAAATTGCCTGCTGTGACTAAAGAATCTGACACGATAACAAAAATGAGATGTACTTCTTTTTCGTTTCTTTCCTCCAACATCTGCGTTACTTTAAAATAGATGTCCTCAGCAAACGAAGCTTTTAAACATTTTGATTCAATTTGACATTAATCTCTTTTATTCTCAATATAATTGATGCGGATTCTCGAGTAATTAATTTCGCAAATTAATTGACTGTTTATATCTATGAATTTTGTAGAAATTAATTGGAAGCCGAATTTGGGATTCAGGATTATTATTGAATGCACTTCAATTAATTATATTTAATTACATTCGAATAGAATAAATTAAATAAAAGAATTGTGTTTTTCTTAAATAAAGCACTAAAAAAATTATTGCTTTCACTAAGACCTTACAGCTAAAATCTAAATCTACTCATCTACTTGTACCACTTATTTTTCTTTAAAATTTTAGTCTGGCCAAGACTTACCTTTTCCACTTGGGAAGATAAAGCATCAGTCAGTTTGAGTAATTAGATGAAAAAAAGAAATTTTAGATTAGGATCGTCCTAAATGAAGAATCTTATCAAATAAAAAGATCTAATTCCTCTCAAGTATATTTCCTTTTGTAGCAGTGGGTGTAATAATTGAAATAAGAGTTTTATACAGAAATCGCAACAACTAACATTGCCTGGAGAAAAGCATTTAATAATTCGAAATTATTTCAATTCAAATACCAAATTGTATGTAATCAGAACAATGAAGAATAGAGTACTATATATTTTTCGCTTTATCTCTTTATGCTTTAATTCTTTTTGATAACCCTAAAGTGCAAGAATAAAAATTCTCTTCTCACTCCATTTATTTGTATACATTCCAAGCTCTTTTAAACTGAAAGCATAGTCAAAAGAATCAAAATTAGATTCAACATTTCAAAATTATCTTGTGTTTCCAATTTTGATTTCACTGACTTGTCAATTTTTATTCCAGTACATTTTTATAACTAGAATGCTCTTAAATACCTCAAATAATTCTCCTGTTATACACATAGGCGTTAGAATTTTTTATTTATGTTAGGGGTAAATTAAGGTGTCATTATCTCGAAGGGAATAACTTTTTAAAATCTGCTAAAAATTGAGAAGACTTTTCTCATCTTCCTGAGCATAAAAAAAATTTGAAGTAAAGAAAAAACTGCAAATCCCTGGAAACAAGAAATTTTTCAAACATATTTTTCAAGCGCGCGTATCGAAGACATATATATCGACTTCAAATTAATTATACTTTTTTAGGGTCCCAATGTGCTACTTTTCCGCATGGGAAGAATGCACTGTTAAAAAAAACTGATCGAAATTTAATATACATTGAGTAAAGTCATTTGCATATACCGTAAATTAAATTTAATATACCACTATGTTGTAGAATTAATATACATCCATATGAAAATTAATATATGTAAATGCGTAGAACGTTGTGCGCATTCGTGATATACTTGGATTAATATACACGTATTTTAATATTGTAACACATGAGTATATTAATTTAATGTTCGATATATGTATATTAAAATTAATATACTTTCGTATATTAAAAGTATATAAATTTTACAAACATATTTAACAGTGTGTCTGATTCCTATTTTTTTTTTTTCGACCCACCCTAATATCCAGATACTTAGACTGAATATCTTAGATGGCTGTCACATAGTTCACTATCCAAGATATTAAGGTTAAATATCCATTTTTCTCCGTGTAGACAACCCCATCATTAATGAAGTTATACATATGAATATAGAACTCTCGAGTGTCCTCAACCGCAGATGGAAACAGTTCCTTACGATTTTCAGCGCACTCAACAGTTCAAAAGTGAATTCTTTTCTGTAAGGTGTGCTTTCATTATGCACACCTTCCTGCTCATTTCAGACAACTTGTAAGCACGAGTCATTGATGCGGTTGATGTCGATTTCGTCGACGAGAATGTGGAAATGACGAGGATTCTCTCAGATGCAATTCAAGTCAATGCAAGTCAATGATGTTGGAGGTGAAGAGGCGTAGGGGACATGTCGCAGTTCGTCGTGGAAGCTGGCGAAAAAAGGGACAGTGGTTGAGCATCGGGCTTGAATAATGGAGAAGGGCGTGTAGAGTGCCTCGAAGGTGGAGGTGGCTTGCTGTTGCTGGTGCTGCTTGATGGTGGTGGACCAGGGCGCAGAGGATGCTGCGAGTCGGGAGCGGGAAAGGTTGCCTGGCAACGGACGTCCACCCTTAAACCTCCGACCTCTACCACCCCCTAAACCCCTCAACCTCTCTACCCCTCAACTCACGTCCCCCTGTACTTTCAGTACGGTCGATACAAGCCCCCGTTTCGTGGATGCCCGGGGATTTCCTCAATTTCCATTACAGGGATCCTGACTTTAAGTTTCAAACACTACTATCAACTAAAACACCAAGTGAACGACGTTCCTCCCTCTCTATTTCCCTCCCTTATCTAAGCAAAGTTTAAACTTTCCACAATTACAAGAACATGGACACTACCAGGCTTTGTTTTACCCTTTGGGACCTAGATAGGCTCTCTTTTCACCTGGATATTTAAATCAGGGATCTGAACGAAAGTTTCTCTGTATTTCGTCACTGATGAACATTTTTTACGTCACTTAGATATTCTATTTCAAGATTTGTAGGATATTATTTTGCATAAATAGTATCAAGGAGATGAAACGAGAGTCTTGTCCGGATCCCTGATTTATATTATAAGATTTTATGGGCACGTCTTGCGAATTTGTGTTTTTTACAGGGAAAGCTGTACGTGCGACTGAAAAATAGGCAGTAGGTCCAACTACTGCTTGTAATATATGAGCCGCTGCTACTTTATTGCGGTTGGCACAACCATTTTTCTTGTTGGCGATACAAGCCACATTATTACTTCAACAAACCGCGTAGCACCACCAACAAGAAAATTGTTTGTGTCAACCAATAAAGCAGCAACAGTATATATTACAAGCTGAAGTGGTCGAAAAGAAACGATAATGTTTTGTGAGGAAATAGATAAACATAAGAAACCTTGCGTGGAAACAATCTGTATTCAATTAGCTCAGAATTTTGATACATCAAACTTATAAGAATGAAATTCAACTTATAAAAGCATATAAAAAAATATTCTTGTAAGGCAGGTTGATTTATATTTGAAGCAATATTGATTAAAACTTCTTTAGCATATGACAGACTGACAGCATAGATTGATAAATCATTCAATAAGTTGATTTTTTAATTACTTTTAAACTCAGTTCATTATTGTACTTCCCGAGGTTCATAAACTGAACAAAAAAAAAACATTTTTATCGCAAACTTCAGTAAATAACCTGTCAAATTTAAATCTATGGAAAAGAATTTTCGTAGAACCTAAGCTTTAAAAATCCCGTGATTATAATTGAGAATGTACTGCAATTTAAATAGAATACGTATGATCCAACATAGTATGTCAATCAAATTTAAATAATGTTGCAGATTGATTGGAAAATCGGCGAACAAACTGCAGAAATTTTAATCAATTTATCCTGATTGAACTATGTCAATTATCACAATGGAATGTCGACAAAAAACAGAGATTGATGACGATCGGTTTTAATCGATATTGCCCTTGTCGCTTGTCACCTACAAGTTGCTGCCTTTTGCACATTATACCCTAGACACTGGGCTCCCTTGTACATGATTATAGAATTGATTTATGGAGAAACCTACGTTTTGTGCTTTCGCATAATGCCAAATATTAGATTCTATCATTAAATTCATTAATTAATCAGTGAATTTGACTGATTATGTGGTACTTCACTGACTCATACGTGAAAACACTTTCTGATTCGATTCAGTAAACTTTTTAGCATTTATTTAAAAACTGAGTAAATTCTCGGAAAGAATTTGAAGTTCAGTGATTCAGTTTTCTTCGATATTGATAACTAGAGTGAAATGAATATGCAGTTCTTTCTTTGACCGACTTTTGCTTAATTCATATTTCACTTTTGTTTGAACTTCACAGAGAAATGAAAGAGAAGCCTTTTGAGTAGGTTGAAGTCGGTTTCTGTTTGAAGATGTGGAAGAACTGAAAGATCGAAGCATAATGATGAAATATAAAAGTAAGAGTTAAATGATCTGTAGACAAGTATAAAGTTAATATAGAGATATCGAAAAAGTCAATAGTTTTACTAAAAGAAGTGTCATTCTTCATATATTCTACTGATAATTTTAAATTTAATTATTTCGTTTTGAAGAAAACTTTCCTACTTTTTTCAAGTTTTATCAAAGTTTAAGAATCACTCTGTAGGTCTCTGTAAAAACCTATTAATAAAATACCATAAAATTTACAGACTGTGTATGGAGATGTAATACTAACTAAAGCTATAATTAACTACAACATAAACTACCTGAATCAAATTTAAATTTCAACCTTTTGAAGTCGTTATATTAAGTTTCATATTCGTAGTTACATTACAGAATTCATGATATAATTAATGTAATATTGCGACGTTATAAAGTTACACCAAGTTGTTTGCTATTATTACGTACTACTCAAAATTTTAGTTTAATTCCGAGCAGGCATTAAAATTTTGAAATGAATGGACTATACTAATTTTCTTTTCTAAAATTTTAATATTTACGAGTTAAAATATCAGCACAATATTTTTTCTAAATTTCTAAGGAGACTTTAATTTTTATAACCCATTCTAAAACGTTATCATTAGGGAATTTTAATAAAGTTAATGAGATTTCAAAATACACTATAATAAAGTTAATGACCTTTCTTGATCGAAAAAGGATCCAAACACTTGATTTAAAATCCTGGTTTTTGGATAATCCTTATCATGCAATCCCTCGAAGATACGGATGTTGTTACTGCCAAAATTCGCTGTATTTGGTCCGCTCTTGGCATTCACCGCGTGCCTTATGAATTTTGAAAAGTTGGCACATGGAAGCCCGCAGTGAACGCAAGGAGCATAGACTCACGCGTCTGATTTTTTCCCACGTCGACATCCGATCTCTTCTAGATTCCGGTTTGCATTTCCATTGGCACGAGTCAACATTTTCTTCATTTCCTTACAAACTTATAGCCAAACTCTCGAAGTCGATTTACAAAAATCATACCGCACTAATAAATACGAAAATTACTTACAGTTGAATGCCACTTCACATTAAAAAACTACTTATACAACTTGCGATGCTTAATTATTAATTATTTTTAATCAAACTTAATTACTTCATACAACCCTGAAGAATGACACTTTCCATCACCAAATATACGATATCTGAAAATAAAATACACCAAAAAGAATTCTACAAACATTATTCTTTCATATTTTAGTACAATAAAGTATTCACTCTAAAAATGTTTGTTTAAAAACTATAAGAATTTCTTGTATGGCATATAAAATAGGAAATACCGAATCACAAAATTCTTTTTAAACCTCTCTTCTTCACAAACACTTTTTAAAGCTACTAGGTTTTACGGTTTACCACCCGCGATAAGACTTTCAAATGAATTTTAAATTCCGCGAATATTTGGGCGACACTCATTCATGTGAATATAGAACGAAGGCAAGATAAGTGTAACGCGACCGCGAAAAGTGTAATGCTGTTCCACTTGGGAGCAGTTTAAAACGGAATGGTCCAGGGGATGGGGATGCAAAAGTGCAATGGACGAGCGAAGCAATAGGATGCACCTCACAATGACGACTGAGCATCACGCTGGCTCAGATGCGATATTTGTCCTCACCCCATGCGCACCTATTGGGGGTCGGTGGTCCCACCGTAACTTATTGCTTATTTCGCGCGGCAGAGGGTATACACCCCGATTTGGGGTATCCAGGGCCCGGGGGAGCAGCTGACGGGGGTTCTATTGTCTGTAGCTATTCGCATAATCAAGAAGCCCCCACCCTTTACCCTGCCACCCTCATCTTCCAATCCTCCACCCTATGACGCAAGAGGGACATATGGGATCACATGCTGTTTCTGACACCTCGACATTTTTGATCAAGAACCGTCATCTTCGTGAGAAAAATAAACATCGATATTAATTTTACATTTATGAAACTTCAAGACTCACTTCTTTACTGTTTATCATTTGGTTATTAAATTTTTTCAGAGAAAAGCCCAGTGTTTGGAGATGGTTAATAATTACACTGAAAAATGAAAAGTTTATCTCTAAATCTGAATGAGTTAGAAGATGCCGATGAAATAGTACCAAGTCGTTTACTAATTCACTTTAGTAACAATTTCTACTACTAATTTTCTAATATTAAATGAGTCATAACTTCTTCTCCATTTGGATTGAGACTTGTTTCATTTCTTCTGCATGTCAATTTATTTCTATGTCTATATTTCGCTTTACCTTCGTAAGGAAAGTAGTGTTTGGTTTTCAAGGATTTTATTTTACAATTAAATAATTATATATTTTATTGTATTTATGATTATTATTAATTATCTAATTATTTTTACATTACGCTGATTAAAAAAGTTGCTTAGACTTATTCGTGAAGAGCCATCAATGAGCGAGCTTTGTGTTAATCAGATTCAATTTTATTAAGTTTGAGCATTATAATTTCTAACGAATTTATTTCCATTATTCAGCGAATTTTACTTTAATTGATTAAATATTCTCGAATATAATGATTATTAAATAACGCAATTGTTATTCAGGTATGAATTTATTAAGAGTTTAAATGTAATTAATGCTTTCAAGTTCAAGTTTAGCTTCAGCTTCAGTGAAATATATATCACTTGTTTATTTTTATTTATTATTCAGTAAATGATCATCTTTAAATCAAGCCAACAGTTGGTTTAAAAGTTTCAAGAAACAGCTTTTTAAAAAGTTTGCTTCAAATTATACAACTTTAAACAGTTAAAAGCCCAATTAACAGTACTCAGGACATAATCTTTCTCGGTCCATTTTCTGAAAAAAGTGCTTCTTTTAATCCATTGGTGCGAAAGATTCTGCGCGATTTTTAATGGTTTTAATATCACAGTAAACGGTTGACAACTAACAACTACATTCACATATTCCTATGTAGATATCGATAGTTTTTCCATTGTACAACGCTTTAATTTCTTTTTTGGATCAAAATTTGACGCCTTGAGATTCAGCGTGTATTATTTTGAAATCGTTGAGTAGAATGCGTATTTATAATTCCGACTATAATTTTAAGGGCTTACTAACTCTTATCTCTCACGATACTGCATCAATTTTATGCTATCGTTACAATTTTGAACCAGAAAAAATCGATAGTCCCAATGCAATGCACACGACACGGAAATCCATGAGAAAATATTTAAAGGGATCAAAACGATGTGAGTTCTTTTCTCTCCCTTTAAATACCAGCTGGACCATTGGCAGCTGTTCCCGAATCCCGGGATAATGAACGGGAGGAGTTCGTCTGCACTTTGTCGAAGGGTCGTTCGCCTAAAAGGGCGGCTTCGGCTTGCAATTTTATTCCATTCGAAGTAACAGTCGCCCTACCGTCCAGTTTACATTCGTTGAGGAAAATGATGAAGGGATGCAACAAGGAGGGAGGGGGGTTTGTCATGCACTCTGCTAGAAACTGTGGGTCAGGGTTACCACCAAGGGGGCCCATCATATTTGAATGCAACATCCCGATGTAATTTATTGTAACCCCCTATAATTTAACTCTCCCTTACACCATCCTGCACCCTTGGTTCAAAGCTGGGAATTTAATTCTCTGCTGTTTAAATCCCATGATCCCACATTTAAAATACACAATGTATAGTATTCCTAAAACTATTTAAATCAAGAAATTACCTAAAGATTTTTACGAAAATGAAGGGTTAAAATTTAAAGCTCGGAGGACATTGTAAAAGTTAGAATAAAAAAGTTTTCAAGTCGTTTTTTTAATTAGCGAAATCCTCATTTTTTAATTAGGCCACGACTAACCAGTTAGTCGAATTTTTTTTTATAATAATACATATTTTAAGGGTCGAAGATTTCACGGGCTTAGTTTGTTAATGCTCAAAGGTGACGTCCGAGCGTTCGGGAATTAAATTGGGAGGGGTGTGTAATCGGGTGTGGCGATATGAAGCTAATTACATGTCCGAGAAAATTCTAGGGCTCGCTCGATCCAGTTGATTATATATATTAAAAAAATCTCAAACTCCTCAACAAAAAAAACAAAACAATTTTAATCTTACCAAGAAAAACTATAACACACCAAAAATAACTAATGAAAACAACCCACTTGCGCATCTGTAAAATATACCCCGATTTTATAATCACTGAATACAGAGACTTTTTGTGAACTCTATCAAGTTTAAAATAATATTACAAACACCACATCATTTTTAAAGTAAAAACGAGTAAAGCGTGACAGATAAACATTATCTTTGATCATTTTTCCAGCCTATTGATAACGAAAGCTTGTTTGCAGCTGAACGCTGAATATTTCAAATCATTTTCAATTCATTCCTTCAGAGATTTTTGAAAAATGTATATGAAAGTTCTACCAAGTAGAATAAATCCCGAAATGAAGGACACATGTAACAGATGCGAAAAAGCATGAGAAATAGTTCAGATTTCGAAGATCGATTTGGGGGAATACGTTTTTTTGAATCGATGACTCAGGGGAGAATGGAGACCCTTTGAATCGAGGGGGGCCTCGCTTGATCAGTCTCGTGGACGTGAAATACCTCTGAATGGATTATCGTCGTCCTGCGGAGTCCTCGTGACGTAATCGAGCACGTGTACTCTATGCAGGAGGGACGACGTCACGAATACCGACCCCAAGGTAGGCACGCCCTCTCCATCGATCCCCGGAACCCTCCTCCATTCATGATCTCTTTCCCTGGTACCAGGGTGTCGAACCGCATGGTCCTACCTGGTATCTGGAACAAACGAACAATTTCCTAAGCCTCCAATCCCTACGCTAAGTCTACTGCATCCTGAACTATTGTTAAAGTTACCGAGGGGAATCCTAGGTCAGTAACCGACGTACCTTTAATCTTTTAAACAGCTACAACATTTATATACCTTAAACCCACCCCAATCTATCTTTTTTTCAACTTAAAAACCTCTAAACGATTAATTTTTACCGATTAATTTAACGGATTAGTACTTGCTTCATCTAAGGCTCTATGAATGATGCAATTTCTATCGCTTGAAGTCCTTAAATGTTCGAGACAGTAAAGTAACGCACTATCCGCCCTCCTGATTTATAAATAGAAGTCGCGCCTGAAATTCGTGGAGAGTGGCGTCAGCTGATTACATATTGACAGAGTCGATAAGTTCGCTCGGGTATTGTTCAATCATTGAAATGGTCGGTGCGCGATCTCTATTTTTGGTAGACTCTGATGGGATTCGGTATAAAATCTCCTAAAATGGGACTATTCACCTGGCTGGAAAATTAGGACTTGTCCTGATAATTGTTACTGTGTTTGCAAAAGGAGAAATTGGATTTCAATGCAGCAGTAAGTGTGATGAGAATAGAAAGGGGTTGGACTATCACGAATTATAATTGCACGAATCTTTGAGAAAATCAGAGAATTATATTCTAGATCAATAGATTTACATTAATCAGAATATGTTGCATTTAATGATATGGATTAATTCAGTGCCGAGTATGAACCCAAATGGGATCAAATTAACGAATAATTGACGAATCAAGCGACTGTAGGATTCGGTCAATCCTCCTTCTTTAATGAAGTAAATTAGCTTATTCTGGAGGATAATACCTCGTTTGGATAACCTTCAACATTCTTGAGGCGAATTTGTCCTGATTAAAAGCAATTTTCTGAATTGAAAGTAATTATAGAAGGCCTAGATTAAACTTAGATTCGAGAAGGCTGCTATTAAGTTCTTCCTTGATAGCTATAGAAGGTCCTTTAAATCACAATTGAACTGGGTGAGGTGGGGCACTCACGTGACGAAAAATGACGAAATGGTAATTAGGCAGTACCGGCGGCGTGCAGGCTGTGGCTTATTCATACTTCGTAGTCATGGCGATCCTGCACTACTGATAAAACAACAGTACACACCATAATGTACTTACGCGGAACAGGGGGAACACCTTCCGTACCGGGTGTCTCGAAGGTCGTGGCCCCGCTCAAGAAATCGTGTTTCGAAGACAAAATCGATTTTAGCAATCGACCAATGACGAAACAAGGCAACAAAAAATTAATGATAAACAACCAAGGACAACAAATCCAAACAATAATTTAAAAGAATTTTTCAAGAAAGAGTATCAGTGTGATTTTCTGTATGAGATCTAAAAGTTTTAGAAGATATTGTTTAACGAATTATGTGAGATGTAGAATTTTGTGTGAAAGAAATTCTCACTTGTGAGGTACCATATGGTATGCTTTATCAAAGTGGCTAATCCACCATCTGTCAAAGTAGGAAGAGAGAGCAGCTGAATAAGAGAGGAATCAATCGAGGGGATGGTGAATTAAAGCCTGAAGAACCAGAAATAATGATCAGAGTGTTTGACATTAGTTTGACAGACAAACTGAAGAAATGGATATTAGTTAACCAAAAATCTAAGTCTACAAGAGACTGTATTGATGTCTTTTGTCACTTTTACTGAATGGATTGAATGTTTAGATGTTGGTACCACTCAATAGATGCTGAAGCAACTTGTAATCAATCATGGAGGACATGGTAATCAAGAGCAGGGTAAGAAACAGAGCAAGGGAAGCAGGGAAAGGATACATAAGTTGTGGTGAAGATTAGCAACATTATCATACACAAATAATGAAATAACAGAGGAAATGAGATGAAATACTGAAAGAATCATGATTAAAATAAAAAAAAAAGATTCTACAACAAAAATTAGGACATCAAAACATGAGACAACAGCAAAGAACAACAAAAATTAAACGAAAAATCGTGGATGTTGAGAATTATCAATCGCCGGATGGACCGCGGACCGCACAAGATCACTTGAAGAGGTGTTTACCTGGTGAAGGTGTCATGCAGGAAGATGACGTGTCCAGGAAGATCACAGTTGGTCACGTTGCTCTCAAAAATAGGAATCACCCGGTAGTTGTTGCTAGGGATCCTCTTGATTGCTAGACAGAACGACGACGAGGGCGATTCGATTCTTGATGAAGCGCGCTATCTATCCGAAATGATTCGATCTTCCACTCCTCAAGGACAGACAGGGACAAGATAGGTGGAATAGGCAGTCGGTATGAGCAGCGAAGGGGGCGCGAATGCGCCGGTTCGCGCCGGCCGGCTGGTGATGGTGTTGTTGGTTTGATGGTCGCGGGGCTACTGCGCCCTCTCCACCATCGCATACCTAGCCCTGCCCCTCGGTATCAACCCCTGCGTCCCTCGTTTACCCCAGGAAAATCTATCCTCCTCTCTCTCGCGTCTTCACCCCCACAAATACACACACATTAATCCATTCTCTCTCTCACTCACACTCTCTCACTCACACACTCTCTCTCTGTCTTCCTACCTACTTCTCTGGACCTTGCTTTCTTCTTTCCTCCCTTGTGGTCTTTTTTCTTAATCATTTTTCTCGCTAGTTTTTTTTATCCCGGGGGTAGTTTTTCCTGATCCTGTTTCCAATCCAAGTTCCGGTTCTTCCGCCCGTGCTGTTCGACTACGTTTTCCGACTGGAGCTCACCCGTTAAACTCGCATTCGTTCGTCACGGTTCCGGATTGTCGTTGTGATGGTCGAGTCTGAGAGAAGGGGATGCATGAGGGTGCGCACGTGTATTTCTGATCCGGCATGGGGTAAAGGGGTGATTTTGAATCCCCTGACGCGCAGTTTCTCTTTCTATTTGCGCAGCGGTGCACACAGACCTGCTGGCGCAAGCGTCACCCAGAAAATGCGAGAGGACTAGAGGACTTGAGAGAGAGTATGGAGAGAAGAGAGGAGATGTCTCTCTTTCTCTGTTGGAATATGCGGGGTGAGCCTCGCAAGGGTGTGTTCCCCGTCCTCGTTCAAGGGCGTCCAACCCTCTCTCCATACCGAAAGAGCGACGCAACCTTCAACGTAGGAAAACTCGTAGCTCCTTCCTTCCTTCCGACTCCTTCCTCTCGCGCTTGTTTCACATTAGTTAAGGTCGAATCACACTCGCTTCTCTCTCTCTTTCTCTCATTAGCCGAATTTCTGTTCACGATCCAATACCACGATTCTTAATTTCATCTAGTATTCTTACTTTTTTTTTTGTAGAGTGATTCTTTCTCCTCTGTTTCACTTTTTCTTGTATCTTTAGCTCTTTTGGGGATCACTTTTAGCACAGTGCCATGGATGTACTAACCTCGAGCTTTGATCTTCTTTCACAAATTAGGTCCGCGTGGCTGGAGGCTCCACAAGAATGAATGCTCAAAAGCCGAAAAAACTGTGGATTCTCGACTTTTTCTTGTCTTCCCTAGTGTAAGCTTTGGATTGAAATACATACTGAACCAATCCGAAATTTTCCGAATCATTCCGGAATTTGTATCCGAACCAAACAGTTTCATGCCGGTCTAATCCGAAGGAAGTTTTCAATCCGAATTAATCAGAATTAACCCGAACTTTCAATCCGAATGATTCCGGTCAATCCGAATCAATTAGAACTTTTAATCCGAATGAAACCGAATAAATCCGGTCTATTTTACTTATTCGGATTGAAAGTTCAGATTAATTCTGATTAATTCTGATTAATTCAGATTGACCGGATTCATTCGGATTAATTCGTGTTGAAAACTTCCTTCAGATTAGATCAAAATGAAACTGTTTAGTTCGGATACAAATTCCGGAATAATTCGGAAAATTTCGGATTGGTTCAGAATGAATTTCAATCCGAAGCTTTCGTTAGGGTTTCTGATGGTCTTTTTATAGATTGTGCGATTGTTTGCTCTTAGTTTATGATTTTCATTAGGGAATTGTTTTGATTTTATACATCACAAGTTATCTAAGTCCTTTGAATTTCACATTTAAAATGAGCTTTACACACGGAGAGAAAGCTATGGCTGGGCCAACCATGAAAATGGAAAAATATGGGGCAACCATATTTATAGTTGCTGCAACCATAGTTATGGTTGCTGCAGCCAAAGTTTGGTCAGCGCAACCACTCAATTGCTTAGCTTAGCCATTTTTTTGGTTGCGCTGA
>JAUESH010000015.1:18288651-18325434 GCA_032275165.1 Synergus magnus
AAACATTTGAAAACTTTTGGCATATCCTAAAGTCGATGACAGTCAAGGAAAATTTCGATGACTAATTTTTTCCGTGTAATTAGCCTTCTATTCTCGGAAATTATTTCATAAATACGAAAATATCTTTCAGAAAGGCAATATAATATCTCTAATAGCCAATTAAAGAAAAAATGATGTAACGATAAAAGGGACGAGGGTAAATTTCTGTCTCTGATTCAAGGTTCATATTTCGCACTTGTCACAAGGAAGCGAGAGGCAGGAATACCTGACAGGATCAATAGATCCACGTATCAAACTGCCTCTTATAAAAGGATCTTGAGGCCATGGGACTGTAAAGACTTTATCAAGTGCGTGATGTTCAACAAAATTCGAGCCACGACTTCTCTTGTGGAAACGATGAAGTTTCTCAGGGAGGGCAGGATCTGAAGAAGAGCAGTGAGGAGAATTTGAAATGCAATGCGCAAAAAATAGGTTCAAGGTCGTTTTTATACGTGTTTAGAAATATTATTATTCTACTAATCTAGCTATTAAACATCAATTTTTGCCAAATACTGAAAATACAAGGAACACTCAAAGAAATGTTTGCTTGAATCAAAGAAAATTTCTTCGAATCAAACGAACATTTTGTATGACCCTATATCAAATAAATATTTGTTCAATTTAAACAAATATTTTTCTGAGTGAATGAGAGGAGAAAAATTTCTATTTTTTCAAGTGAAAGCAATTTGAAAGTTGTAGGTTCGAAGGACTTTGCCTCGCTTTGACTTTGCCGATCACCCTAAGTGTGATTCACGTTGGGGTCATGGAGACCCCACGTCACCTCATAAGTTGTAATGTCTTTTAGATCAATAAAGGGAGCAACTAGAGGCTCTTCCCCGTTTTGATCCTCTAATGTTTCTGAGATACATAGAATGAATGGCAGTGTTGCAATGTGATGAAACGTTGAGAGCAGATCGAAAGAGACGAGTTGTTTCAATGGAGGGAAAGAAAGGTGCAACGAATTAAACTAGAGCAAGAGAGATGCTGTGTCGCTAGGCAACCCCCATGGAGCCGGGAGAGGTGCACTCTCGCCTCGGACTATCGGCCCAACCAACTCATATTATTGCCTTTCCAATTTCGGGGGTCCTACAGAACCCCAGGCACACGATACTAGCCGTCGGGCAGATTTGAAAACGTCCAATAATCGCCCGGGGAGTCCACCCTGCTTCACTCATATTTTCACTCCTATGCTGGGAGGGGTAGCTATCACACGAGAAAAACAGGGGCTTTCGTGCCAAGGAACCCTGCATCAAATGTAATTGACAACATTCTCATACCTATTTTTGGGATAATCTATATTCATGACGTTCAAAAATGTATTAAACATTTCAAAATTTAGTCAATATATTTTTCAGTAACTTTTTCTATCAAAAAATCGGTGACTATTGACACTCTAAATTCGAATCACTGACACATTTCTAGCTATTTGGATCAGTTAAAATTCAATGAGAATCAGTGATTCACTCTCTCTAAATCTGAATCAGCGATAAGTATACCACTGATTCCAATTAGCGTATATATACGCTGATTAGAATCAGTGGTATACTTATCGCTGATTCAAATTAAGAGAGCTGTTTCAGTCATATTTCACTGATTTACCCAGTCAAAAAAACTAGATTTTTTAGTTGTTTTTCGATTCTAGTCGTGATTCAAATTAAGTGGGCACTGAAAACTGAGAGTCAATGACAATTCATTGATTTTCCAATATATAAAAAGAAAATTTACTGAAATTTCAGATACGCTTTTTCTCTGAATTTAAATCATTGATTTTTCACTGGCTTTTCATTAAAAAAGTTATTAAAACTTCAGTCACCTTTAATTAAACTCCCGTAACTTTATCTGCTGGAAAATCAGAGAAATATGCTTAAATTTTCAGTGAACTGTCATTGATTGTCTTAAAGTTTTTCTAATTCAGATAGCCAAAAATAGTTCATTCTTATAATAAAATTGAGATGCTTATAAATCCTGATTTCTATTAATTTGGACATTCCCAAAGTACATAGAGGATTATATTAAAATTTAGATTGGTACCGAACAGAAATTTTATCTTGATTGGATGCTTTCAATATCTTTTCAGTTAAAAATCCTTAAACTAAAAATGTTTGGGATGATGAAAATCGGGTACTGTCGCATTTCCGCATTCGGGTTCTCGGATTAAACCGTAAAATAAGCTTAAATGATCAAAAGGATTACTAAAACTGAAGAGGATCCGTGATATTTTTAAAATTGATGCCTATTTCTCCCTCAAAATAAACATTCGGTTTGAATATGATCCTAACGGTTTCTACCCCAGCATTGGTCATTTTGTGAAAGATACTTTCGCATACGTGTTTTAATTTCGTGTTGTAATCTCAAAATGATATGATTGAAGAACAGCAGGGTGTAGGGAATATTCGTTTGTAGGATCATCATCGACGCACCCGGCGACGAACTGTCTGCTGCCTCCTGGCGGACATCGACCCCTGGGGATGATGCCAATTTGAAGAAAAGGGGGTTGAGAAGGGGGAACGTGAAATTCGAATCAGCTGTGCCGCATATAACCTCATAGCCTCGTACAGATCTGTCGATTTAAAAGGGGCAGTCATAATTTATCTCAAAGATAAATTATATTCTTTTAGACTAAAAAAGTTCTAAAATTCATAACTTTATCTCGAGGGTTTATCCTTCAAATTATTCTCTTTATCAAAAGTTATTGCTCATTTGCAAAGTCGTTTGATCTATACAATTAATATTTACTAAAATCATGTAATACATGAATATAATGTTTTAAAGGACGTGTGATAAATAATGATGATGAACGCAATTAGTAACGCATTATACATAATTTTAAATGCATTTTACATTATAGGGTAAAGGATGAATCAATGCTCTTATTTCCGCTATTCTGCTTCGATGTAAATTCAGCATCCGAAAGTATGCATATTATAGCTTAGCTTTGAATCATGGTATTGTGAATTGAGTCGTCTTGCTCGTATTGTAACTTCGCTCAATGTTTTTAGCAATCTAAATATAAAGATCAATTGTGCATATGGATTATGATTAGCTCTTTGTTTACTTGTTTATATTCATTATTATATACAAGCAACAATTTCTGAATATAGGTCTATTGTCTGTATAAATATAACTCCTAACAACAAGCGCGCATATTTCTTCTTTAGATACTGAAATAACAAATAAAATCATTCAAATTCGCGCGCCAAATGAATTGACCAATATCTACCAATTATCACTTATTATTTCCCAATTTTTGACTCATGTAAATCAGAATGTTGCAATCTTTAAAACCAACTTTGAGCTTCGATCAATCTTTAAGCAAAGTTCCCTTTTTTATCTGAATCCCATAAAACCTCACTGCTTTAAATTCCAAGTCACAAAAAAAAGTCCCCATTCCCCAGAACTTGAAGAAATCTTTTCTCCTTTTGCTCCTAAATGCACTCTAACCCACGAAACGATACACACTCAATCTGCCTGAACGACTTCTTCTTTCTCTACCCAATCTAAACCACCCATTCCCTTAAAAAAGTCCTCTCACCCGAATCGGGAACCGAATTAGCCATTCCCATTTCTCTTGAATGCTCTGATTTTCCTTCTTGTCCTCTGGCGACAATGCAATTCTACCCGGTACTCCCATAGCGAGTTGAGTCCAGAGCTCGGACGCAGACCCAGCCTTTTTTTTCATTCACACCCTTCTTCCAGCCCCCATCATTTCTTGCTTCATTCCCTCAGATCCGCGATCGTTTCACCTGCGGAAGGTGTATTGCGAAAACTCCAACTTCCTCATCCTCCACAAGGTTACTCACTTTCCCCGTGCGTACAACCGACTAAAGTTGTGTGCACGTGTGTGTGTATGAGTTTATTCGTGTGGGGGTGTGGGCATGTGACTTCCGCACACTACGAGGAGCAACCCCGATACCCCGATAGTGTGCCTCTTTGGTTGTGGGGGACGTTATCCTCCGCGTAGAGTCGTATGGACACCAGGACCGCCTCCGGCGAAAACCACGAGGGGTGCAAATCGATGGAGCAGTGACGTCACGAAGTGCGGGAAGCTGCGTCTCCATGGTGACCGCCAACGGACCCGGCCGTTCTGTGTGCCGGGAGGGGCTTGCGATGAAATTTTATTAAATTTCACTTCCGCTTTTTTCAACCCCAACCCCCGGCCCCCAACCACCACCCACCCTACTCGCTGCTGGTGCTTTCCTTTCATTCCCGGCCGCAACCTTTTTCGCGGGAAATTGCGTGTCAGGGTATGAACCGCAAAAGAAGCCGATCAGATCGCCGGTCCCTTGCGGGATCAAACTCCCCGTGGCGATTAGACCAAGAATGCATCAGAGAGAGGCCGGATGACATCACGAGTTATTTTTCTTTCTAGGGAGTTCGAACACTCGTCGACGTGATGAGAAAAACGACGCTTAATCTTTTCATCTCCTTGACCTCGCTTCATCTTCAAGTAGAGAGAAAAGGAAGTTCTTCCCCCCTTCTTTGCGAGCTAGTTTCGCACCACTTGGGTTAGGCTTTTCTTTGTATTTTCAAAGGCTTTTTTCCAGTTGTTCTTATTGGATTAGAGGCGATTTGGCAGGAAGCTCTTGAGAAAATTAGGAAACTGCTGGGAAATGAAGGGTGGCAGAAAATGACGACTTTTGACCAATAATGATTCCATTTCAAATCTTAGGATGAAATTTAAATCTGACAATATTTTGTCTTTAATTAGTGATTTCATATTTATAAAAGTACTAAATGTACTTGTGCAACCCAAGCCTTTAAAATTCTTAAAAATCCGGTTCTAAATATAAACCCTTCCAAGTTTTTTGAGTTGACTTTTTTCCGACGTTTATTCGACTTACCCCCCTCCTTTTACCACCCCTACTTTCCTTGCGTCGTGATGTGAGAGAATACATTCAGGGTGTCTAGTGATTAGGCAATTTGAAATTCCCGGGTTTTTCCCGGTTTTTTTCTAGTCAAATTTTTTTTTCCTTCGACCAATTTATAGATGTCTTTTTGTGATTTTTGAAAGTCAACTTATACATAGAAATAGAAATTTTAACATAATATATATATATAGAAAAAATGTATGGTACAAAGTCAATAATTATTTATTTACACGTGCTAAATTTATTTTAAATCACAGACTGAAGTGATAAATATTAATCGAAAGTACATATTCTAAAATTTTCATATGACGTAAAATGATATTAAAATATAGAAAAGTCGATTTTTCGATAAAATACAAAAAATTCCTGGTCCTAAATGAAATTCGCAGGGTTTTCCCGGTTTCCCGGTCCACTAGATACCCTGATATTTTGTATTCAGTCAAATTTTTTTCTTACGAGATATAAAAAATCTTTCTATTGGAAGAAGAATATTAAACAACTTTTACTTCCATTCTCTTATTTTCCTCTCTTTTTATGAGAGGTTATACAAAAATTATGCAACTCCTTAGGGAGAGGTTGTAGACCTTTCTTACGTAGCCTTCATTTTTTATTATATTTCAAGCAACTTGTGATATTAGAACCCCCGTAATTGACTTTTATGAATTTCAAATTGCTTTCAAATCGCTATAATTCATCATTAATTGCTAAAGAAAATAACATTTTTATTAAATTCATAATAAATATACTCTTTTAGTGTTTTTTCTCTACTGTACTTTGTTCCTTATTTTTCTTTAGCGTTTTCTCATTTATTTCTGTCGGTTTCCTTCCTTTCATCTACACAGTTTTTTTCCTTTTCTCTAATTCCTTTTCCATCTCTATAATTTCCTTTCATTTTCTCTCTCTTTTGTTCCTTTTTTCTCTTGCTCTTGGTCTTTCTCGCCTCGTGCGGGCCACTCGCTCTTCGTTAATTTCGTGAACGGGGCGAAAAGTTTCCTCTCGAGCCTCCCCTCGAGGTGAGTTTACGAGGAAAATGATGAAGAGGGTGTCTTCTTTCGTGTTTTTAACTTAAATTCGAGCGAGTTTTCTCAAGTTTCAGCTCGAGGGCACTGGCAACTTCTCCTTTTTCTATTCTTCTGTCGTTTGTATTTACAAGTTGCATCTAACGAACGGAAGAGCGAAGAGAGAATGACGTACAAACGGATATTGTCACGAAATCGTCTGTACTAATAAATTTTCGATAGTAATGGCATTCCAAGGAGAGGGTCAACCACATGATAAGTGCTTTTCTAATTTTAGATTGAAATGAAAAATAAAAATTTTCAAGAAAAAAAAGTTTGAAAATTGAAGTGATTGGTTTATTGGATAAGGGAATTGGTTTATTATTTAATACAATAATAATTCAAAAAGCTGCGCCTTCTTTGATGTTAGAGATTAAGAGTAGAAAATAAATTTAAAGTAAATCAAAGAACCGATTGAAATATAAGACTCTATTATAATTAAAAAATATATGATTCCATTGGCAAAGAATGTAATTATGTTTTGATCAAAGAAAACTGCGAAATACCAGAAAATTTTCCGCTCTTAACGTGCACCAATTATAATTTAAAAAGTTCAGGGGTTGATGCTATTTCCCCGTTCTAGATTCAATTTTCCGTACAACCACAACATTTTATGGCCTCTTAAAAAAATTCCCAACAATCTAGTGTTTTATCATTTTCCTGAAAGTTAAATCTAATTTTAACTCTTTATTTTAATTTGCGGAAATGTTCATAAATATAATACTAAATTATTCGTGTATTTATAGTATCTTTTATACATAGGTTAAAAAGAAATTTATCATCATTTCCTTTTTTATTTTACTTGTACAGATAAAAAACTTAGTTTAAAACATTCCATAAAGTACCCACATTTTTATTGGAAATACATCTTTATTACTTTTGCCATGCCTTTACGAGAAAGCGCAGTGCCTATAAAATGAAAAAAATTTCAAAGTATGTAGACGGATTTCATGCTGTTATCCTCAGTACTCTACATTTCCAAATGTTTCGCGCTTTTATCAAAATTTGAAATATGGATCCAGTTTCAATTTTCATACTTCCTTAACTTGAAATCTATGAGGAAACAATTTCTTGAAAATGCGAATTATTCTCGAATAATAATGCGAGTTAATCAAATTGAGTATGTTCAACCTGAAGAAAATATTGCGCGTCACTAATAATGAATACACAAGAAATTTTCACAGAGAAAAATGAGTCAATACGCTTTTCTGTATAGCTTACTCCATTTAACATAGACCCCTCTAAAAAAACAATTTTTTTCTTGCTTCAGTGAAATCACTTATAATCAGTAAAGTGTCACTAATTCAACTTTAAAGAGCACCTGCTATAAAAAAAATCTAATAATACATTCCATAAAATTCAAATCTTCTTTTCCAAACCATTGCCACAAAAATAATACAATATCTTCCCAAGAACATTTTCTCAATCGACCCTAAAACCCCTTCGCTCCACGAATCTAACCTTTCACAGGAATTTCAGTCGAACAATTCTCGAATCCCTGTTGATTCCCTCTTGTTGTGTCCAATCTTTGCTTCGTTTTCTCTCCGGATTTTCTAGATTCGCCAATCGGTTTCATGGCACGAGGGCAGGCGAGAATAAGGTGAATAATTTTTGCATCCACTGTACTAACATCCACTGTAGAAGCTGTGCGATTGCACAGAGAACTGGGAGATCGGGGGTGCAACGGAGAAAGCGAAAATGGGGTTGAGGGACGGAAAAGTCGAGAGAGATGAGGCTATGGGGATAGTGTGGGTGTAGGTGTGGGGTTGGGGGTAAAGTTGTGTGGTTGGGGGTAAAGTTGTGGGAGATGGGCCGGGGGAAGGGTGTTGAGGAGAGTAAGAGATCGAGAGAGACGGAACGTCGCGGTGATGCTGAAAAGGGTCGGGGGCACTTGGGCGTGGGGTTTGGTCTGCGAGGTGAAGGGGGTGTGTTTGGTCCGGGAACTCACGGTGATGCTGTATTGATCCGAACGCAGGAGCTAAAGTAAGCCGCCGCTGGTAGAGCGTTGCCTTGGCAACCTCGTTCCTCATCCCCCAGGACTTTCATCCACCCTCTCTCCCACCCCCATCCCCTCACCCCCTGCTCGCGAAACCACCACCGAACCATCTCGTTTCGCTTCTCGTTCTCCTTTCCACCTATCCATACGGACGTATAATAGCCTACACACACGTTTACCCTCACAAACAAAACACCCCCATGCACTTACTGCCGGTTGTCTTCATATATAGAATTATGTGCATGTGAAAATGGCTTATGCATGCATATATGTACATACATATGCAGCTGTAAATGTGTGTGTAATATGTGTATAAAAAGGTGTGTGACATATGTGTGGGTTCAGGGGCGCTAAACGGAAGCAGGGTATATAATTCTTTTTAAATCTCACGAAGTCCTACGATCGGGGCTACGAGCTTATTTTCCTCGTTTTCTCCCAGTGCATTTCCAAGAGCTGGATAAAGACAGAGATGGGTTGGGTTTTGGGAGGGGGGGGGGGTGAACGGGCGTCAGCATTATTTTATACAGAGATCGTTTACCTTGGTGACATGGATCGAATCGGGGCGACGATCGGGAGTGAGCTTAGATGTCGCGGGGAAATGCCGCGTCTCATTCTCATTCGAGCAGAGGAGATTTGCGAGAATGTTTTCGACTTGTGTGAGCACTAGAGTGTATGCCTGTGTTGGCGGTCTATCTTTGCGAGGCAGCTCGTTATGGAGAATGTTTAACTTTTATCGTTAAGCACGAATCCTGAAAATGTTATGCTGCTCGGCAGAGAAAGAAGTAAGCTGGGTATACATGAGTTGAGATAATTAAGAGCTTGAATATGAGGCGGAATTGTTTTTTGCGAAGTGGATAGTTATGTGGAAATACATTTGACAACGAATACAAAATTTTATTATTGCGCAAAATGTTGAAATTCGAATTATCTAGGTATAATGTTCTGTCTTGTGTTCTATTTTATAAGGAGCAAATTTTCAATTTTTCAAACCCGTTATTAAAAGAAGGTCAGATCAGGAATTTTGTCATCTTGGGACGTTTTTACTGCCAATGATTCAACACTGAGAAAAAGGTTTGGTCCGGACAACAAAATAATTTTGTTGGTATTTGTACAACAAAATTTTTTTGTTGGCTCAACCAAATTTTTGTTGGTATAGCATTAAGTTTTTTTAAACCAACAAAATGTTTTGTTGAACCAACAAAAATTTTGTTCAGCCAACAAAACAATTTTTGTTGCACAAATATTTTTTTTCAGTGAACTTTTCAATTTCAACCCTTTTAAGGCCCTTTTATAGTATCATAAAAACGGATAAATGGAAACATGCCAGTTTTGCGAAGTATTGAAATTACTAACACGTTTTTTTACACGTTTCGTGTATAAATCATCAATGGCTGTTTCACATGTAGAAAAAGACGGGAAGAGTATTATTTTCACAATAATTCACCGACCATTTATTTCTTCTTTGGTAATCTGAAATTTATTGAAAGTCGTATACTTTCATTAAAAGTAATCATTATATATGTAATTGTGTAAATTACTTACTAAAAATTTTAATTTGCAATTAATATATTTAATTGAAAATATACCCCAAGGAGGACAGAAAACGTTTGGCTTTTGATGAGTTTCGGCTATAATTTTATTAGATTACGAACACACCGACAATACCGGGCCATCATTTGAATAGATATCACGAAAATGAAGAGCCCTCCGGGAAGGACCGTACCTTTGAACGAGGGTGAATACGAAATTTTAGTTTCCTCTGGCTTTTGAACCTGGCTGGGAGATTTGTCATGGCTTCGAAACATAATTGGGTACTTTTAGTCGTTCATGCACTTCAAACTGTTGTGGAAGTCAAATCATGCTACATTTTTTACATTTCACCACGTGAACAATATTCTACATTAATATTAATGACATCAGAAAATTAATTTCCTCTTTAAAGAGAAAGTATGAAAAAAAAACGATTAATAGAACGCTTATGTGTGATGAGAATAAGAAAATGAATATAATCATAACGCTAAAGTTAGAATTGAAAAATGTGATAATATGTCCTATAACACGACGTTCCCGTGGGTCGATGGTGTCATCAGGAGGTTGACTCCGTTTTCTCCAATATTTGCCGAACACAAACGAGCATAATATTTTTCCATCAGGAATATTTAATAAATATATATTGCAACTACAAATTTTAGTTCTCAGATTGACTGAATTAAGATCGTTTAAGAAACGGTAACTAATCAATATCAACTGTAGAAAAAATAACTCACAATTTCCTTGTGTAAAATTTGCTCAAAAAGTTCCTGAATAATATCTTCAATATAATTAATAATATTTTTCAATGCATGTGCGTAATAAGCATCTCTTCCATGTAATGCACCAATAACAATTACATTTAATTAATTGAAATTCACGCCAGATCTGGTGATTTGGTTATCACCCTTTATTTCTGATTTGCGATTTGTATGATTACACGACATATGGGATGAACAATGAGGAGTCGAAACAGCGATTTTGATTTCAGCATTATTATGCTGGTGGTCAGGTATAATGTACAGGTCAGCTGTCGATTTGCCTGAAGCAGAATTCTGTTTAGGACTGTATTGGATTAGTGCGAATTGATCGTACACTACCCATACAAAAATACACACACATGTCCTCTGGTCAACATCCTCGGATAATGCATTATGCACGAGCCAATATATATCCACGGGAATATTTCATGGAAAATAAACAGAAAATTGAAACTCTAAATTTGAATCCATTATGCATTATATAATTGCAGCTAATTAAAAATTAATCAAAATACGGAAAAATCTGCTACATGGTTGTGACAACCGCAAAAATAGTAAAATATGGTACAACTACAATTTGTGGTTTCCACAACCATGATTATTAAATAGTTGTTACGACTATTTCATAATAGTTGACACAACCACATATGGTTCTTCTAATAAAAATCGTGGTTATAGTAAGCACAAATTAATAGTTATACTATATTTTACTATTTCTGTAGTTGTCACAACCATAGATTTTTTTCCGTGAATCCCATTACAAACCCATTATAAATTACGAAAACTTTTTCAATGAATTCAAAATTATAAACAAATGTATCTTTTCATGTCTGTTTTAATGCTGGACGTTAAATCGTGTAATCTAGTTATTATTAGTGTTCTTTTGATTTATTTCTATAAAAAACGTACATTTTTATAGACTCATCAACTAAATAAGAGGATGAAGCTCTATAAAGTGAGGCAATCACTCTGAGTTATAAAAATGAGATTAAATGAAAGGTTATTAAATAATTATAATCCCGAAACATAAATTTTCGATGGTAAAAGACACGCTTATTAAATCCCCTATTTTGAACTTGTTTTCCCCATCGCTAGAGCCCGCCAGTCGTTGGTCCAGCGCAGCATCCCCCGAGAGTTCTGCACCCTTCTGGATATCAGAGGAACTAAAATGAGGGTTGCAGCAAACCTCGAGAGCGCAGGGCACCCCAAACAATACATGCGTGTGCGTTATACTCGAATATTCTGACTCTCTTAATTTTTTAACAGTAGAAATAACAATTATAATCGACATTAAATTTTGAAAAATAACCAATCGTGCTTCAAAGTTTTTTAAAACCTTATCAAGGAATATTTTGCGTTGAAATCTCTTAAATAAAGGATCATTTCAATCGGAGAAATGTGTGAAATGCATTATGGGGGTGCGAATAAAATGGCCGTGATACGTTAACCGAGCTTTATCAATTATTCGTCAGTGTATGCGCATGTATGTACACGTGTTTGGGTCTGTGTTGTGCATGGGGGTCAATTGAAGAAGTGCAGGCTTTCCAATTAGTATCTAATCGGCTTAGACGAATTGCGGTCGCAAAGTGTAAAAACATGAGATTGTCTTACGTTGCGCTCGTGCGCAAAAAATTTTGCTGATGCTCGGATGGAGAGGAGTTTTGTTGTGTGAGCTTTAAAAATAATATCGGTAAGTGACATCCTAGTTATCGATCTTGTTTCCTGACACGCGAGGAACTTTTGTCCTTGAAATTGCAGGTCCAATTCCACCTTGTTCATCAAGATTTAAATGTAATAGAATTTTTCTTAAAAGAAACTGTTTTAAAATGTTGGAATCGAAAATTAGGGAAGTCTAATTAGGGAATTAAAATAGTTGTTAAGTATTAGAAAATATTATCGAAAATTAGAGATGCATTTTTTAAAAAGATAAAATGGATAAATGCTATTTTTCTAGGATGTTAATTATATATAAAGTTGTGTTTTAACATTGATAAAGTATTGTGTTGTTTATTTATTTAGAAATTCGAGTTTGCCTGAAGAATTAGGAGCAATTTATAAAATGAGATCCTACGACGGTGAAAGCAGTTCTGGGGATGAAGATGATAAACGAGAAGCTTTACCGGAAGTACATTTACAACCAGGACCTTGGCAAAGATCTCATCCTACTTGGGCCTGGGATCATCGCAGCAGTGTAAGAATAATTATAATGTTAAAATATTTTAGGATATTTTTCTGCCTAATAGTTCTGCTCAAAAAAATTTTCTCGGAAAGTTGCCGCGTTTTTTTCACATTCAAAAATTATTATTGTAAAATATTCTTTTTGAAATATTTATACTTAGTTTTGCTGTAAAATATTAGCAAGTTGAATAAAATATTTTACAGGCAAACTGAGTACCATTTAACGATTAAGTGTTGCCTATAATGACAATCTCGAACCAAATTAGAGACGTAGACATTGGAAAAATGTTTTCAATAAATATTAGATACAAAAATGAATGAATTTACCGCATTCAGCATCAGTTACCGGCCCATTCAGCCGCGTCTCTGGAATCGATGAATTTTCCTGGACCTGGAATGTCTCATCCGGGAGTTTCCGGACCTCCGGTTGGTTATTCTTCTTCAGAACATCCTCAAAGTAACCCGGGAAGAAGAACTCCTCTAGGAGCTGTTGGTCTCGGCGGTTTCTACTTTCAACAGCAACCACAACCACAAGCTTCGTCCAGTTCCCTCTCTGACGAAAATAAACCAGATCTCGAAAGGTAATTCAGGAAAAAATTATTACAATAAGGGTACATTTACAAATAATCCTAGGTGCCATCCATATACCACGTAGACAATTTTTCACCACTTTTTGACTTTTCCTCCCCCCCCTCGTGGACAGTCGTGGAATTTTGACAACCTCCCCCCCCCCTCCCCCTTCATACTATGTCCACGTGGACATATTTTATGAAGATATAGATATTATTGGTCTTCAAAGGCAAGGAGGCCAAAAGGAGAGTTGAATTGGCTGAAAATTCGAATTTACTTGAGAACCCTCGTGGACAAGCGTGGAATTTGGCCACACACACCCCTCCCCCTCTAAAGTATCCACGTGGTTTATGGGTGGCCCCCTAGCGTAAAAAAATTATTCACAAAATAAATTCCGCGGGGTCCTAAAGTCAACTTCTCTCTATAATTATAATTCTTTTTAAATTTGCAGACCGGAAGGCTCCCGACTGAATTGCCCTCCAAAATCAAAAACAACTCGACAAGGAAAGAGTGTTAGATTGAATATAAATGCTAGAGAACGTCGTAGAATGCACGATTTAAATGATGCATTGGATGAATTGCGATCTGTTATTCCTTATGCTCATAGTCCATCCGTTAGAAAACTCTCAAAAATAGCTACTCTTCTCTTGGCGAAAAATTATATCCTCATGCAAGGTAACTTATTATTAAAAATATTAATAATTGAAAAGTTATGAACGTTCAAATGAACGAATTTTTGTATTGATTTTATTTTATACTAAAGACAGTTTTAAAATATTGATTCATTTGCATTGAAAATATTTCTGAATGAAAGAAACTTGTAATGTCTATTCTTATCTTTAGTTGGAACAATATTTCTGGATAAAATAGAATTGAGAAAAAATATTTCGTTCATTTGAACATTCAACATTTTTGTTCTCCTTTTACAATCTAAGTTCTTTGGGTGGGTGAAAAAATGTAATTAATATTGATGAACTAGCAAGATTTGTGACCTGAATAAAATCAGTTTTCTTGCTAAACTTCTTTACTCATGTAGGTTTTTAAGGAGGATAAAAATTTAATTCAGAGTTGAGGACTCGTCTTCCTAATTATAATACTTTTTATATTTTTTCTCCTCAGGAAATGCATTGGACGAACTGCGAAGAGTAATAGCAGTGCTTCAATCACCTCACGCACACACTACAGCATTGCCACCCACACCTGTATCATACGATCTACTTCAAGGATTTCCCGGAAAACTTTTCCAAGGAGTACCAGAAATGCAAGGACTTCTTGCTGGAAATCCTCAAGCACCTGGAGCTGGAGGTATTCCAACTGATGGACCGATAAAAAATGGAGAATCAACATAAGGAAGAAAAAAATGAAAAAAAAAGGGAAAATAAAGAAGCGCTCTTCCTAAATATTCTTAAGAAATAAAGTAAGTCAAAAATTTAAGAAAATGTGCAAAAATCTCTTTTCGAGATTCATTGCAATGAGTGAAGTACTAGTCTTAGATTGTAAGAAAGTAGTATAGCAGAGTATTAGAAATGCTTCGGCTTTCGCTCTGCGTTTAAAAAGAAGAATCAAAGTCACTTGAAAGTACTAGAATTTAAGAAGATATTTATAAAACATTCGCCTCATTGAAACTGTTAACAATTTTTGTTTAATAACTTTCAAAAGAAATTTCACGAAAATCGAGTCAAAGATCCAGAAGTTATTTACTGGCAGCAAAACATTTGAGTTAAAAACGATACTAGAATTTAATCATGTTCAAATAATAAGATTTTTCTCGTTTATGGATATTAAAGCTTTGTATTAGAATTACAAATATTTTTAACAGTATGAAGTCGGCGAATTAAAATTTATAAAAGAATCTATATTCTTCAACGAATATTACGCAAAGTCAATAGAGCTGGGGGATAATTTACTTTGAAATAGTCTCAAATAATGGAAAATGATTGATTTTGTACGAAGATGATGATTTATACTATTATTTTAAAATGAGAAATAAGAACGGTGAGTTTCTTCTAACAATAACCTAAGACATAGGGGTAATTTAATGCAGAATAAAGAAAGAGTGAAATCGAGACTGGAGATTAAAACTCTTTGAACATTCGGAAAATATCCGAGTTCCGCCCGTAACACGATAGTCAATATAGAATGTGATAAATTTTGAAGATATGCTAGTCTTATGGAGATAACAAATATGAATTTATATATATATATTTACTAAATCGTCGAGTCTTCGACTTATAATGACTTATTCGTACTACATATACGTATATACATTATTAATTATTATACATGAATTATATGATATTTATTATCCCAGAAAACAAGTGTTGCATACTTTTTGAAAGAAATCTGTACAAAAAATGCAGAATATGACTTATTCATATTTTCAATTGCGAATTGCAAACTTAAACTGCATTGTTTTGAAGCTTTTTTTTAAATAAATTTCCTGTGTAATGTTATCTGGGATATCCATAGAAAGTTTACTATGAAGTGCCAAGATGTTTTTGAGTGTAATACATGAAGGTTGTAAGTCACTGATTGTAAAACCTGACAAAGTTGGATTTGAAGTAACTTTTAATTTGAAAAATTGACCTTTGAATGTTTAGTGATTCGGG
Source organism: Synergus magnus (assembly GCA_032275165.1). Lineage (NCBI taxonomy): Eukaryota > Metazoa > Arthropoda > Insecta > Hymenoptera > Cynipidae > Synergus > Synergus magnus. The sequence continues at coordinate 18,304,261 of JAUESH010000015.1, forward strand.
TGATTGTGAAGTGTCTAGTGAAAAAATTTTTTGTGAAATAGAAGAACATCGAATTATTTAAAAATGTATTTCATTGTTGTTTCACATTAACAGTGAAATGAAGCAACTATGAAATAAATCAATGATAGTATCAGTGAAAGACATAATGAAAGTATTAAGTACCTATAAAATATATTCATGACTTGCGAAGCAATAAATAAGTACGAAATGAATGAAATTACACACAAATAATCATGAGAAGTAACAAGTACGATGCCAGTATTATATTATGGTGGGGTTTGAAAGTATTTATTCTAGAATGTAGAAGTAATTGTCTAGAATCTATAATTATGTTTAAATAAAAAAAAAATATTTAAGAATGTCGAATATATCGACTTAGGAAAACAATATATAATAAGTATTCAATGAGCGATCAAAAACACGCGATTCCGTCTACCGATGTCAAAAATTATACAATTATAACAATAACTTTCAATACAGATAAGTATTAGAGAAGTAAGTGTAATAATTTACATGCATACAATATAAACATTCATTATCTAAAAACAAATGTAAAATTTCTCTTCGGTTTTTTCACTTTTTATATTTGCAAAAGAGAGGTTTCTAATTTGAAAAAGGTGAATTTTCATTTCTAAAGTTTGTATATCGTCGGCTTACAAGTGAAATTCACTAAGTCAGAAATTTTAGTTTTAAAATTTCTAAAATTAAAGAACATATTATTGTCTAATTTTATTAATTTTCAATTTGATATCTCAAAAAAACTAAAAATTTTAGATTTTTTTCTAAATTAAATTTTTAAACTAAAATTATTGACTTAGTGAATTTCACTTTTTTAAGCCGACGATATTTATCATTAAAAATTTGGAAACTTTAGAATTTGATAAAGAAAAAAAACGGATAGAAAAGTTTCGCGCATTTCAGAAAAGTTTCCAAATATGTATGAATAAGAGCAATAATAAATTTTATATTTTTATCATTAAATATTGAGATATAATAATACATATAAAGTGCAATGTCATAATCATTTGTATTTTGCTGATTTTGCTCTTTTTTATATTTTTCAATCGGACTGAAATTTTAGAGGTTATGTTGCCATATTTCACACCAAATTTTCAATTTTTTAAATTTGTTGACCAATTATAAACAAAGCGGTGTACTGAAAAATCAGAATTCAACACAGAACTCAATTTTAAGAATATAAAGAACAAATCAGTAGAGTTCGTGTTTACAAAGTAAATAAATCTTTAAATAATCGAAGTAGCCTCAAAATAGATTCAAATTTTCTAATCGTTTTCCTGTTCCTGGGTATAAAGCTCAATCGATAAATTACAATATAACCCAAAAAGATTAAAATATACCTTAAAATTCTCAAATTCCCGTTGTCCTTAACACTTCTATTCACTAAAATACTCAATTTTATTCATTCTTCAACCTTTAAAATCAAAACAAAAATCAATCTAAACATAAACAATTAAACATATGTAAAGCAAAAATTTATTGTGTTCAATACGTCCAACAAGTGGCGCCACGCGCGGAGAAATCATGAACCCACTTGACGTTTTCTCTCTCTATCGCGTCAACTTGTAAAACTCTTCTGTTCGCTGCTGTTTGGCCGTTGTGTGCATTTGTGTTCGAGCTTCAAGATGGCCCATTCTGTTCTCTACGCGGTATGGTGTGATACAAAGAATAAAGTGAGTTTTCAAGTGAAATTCTAAATGCCCATCGTCGAGAGTAATTGTAAACCTAACTCAAAACAACAGCGCTTGCGATGATGATTGTGTGACAAATAACCAAAAATCATCGAGTCCTTTTATTCCTGACGAATTTCACCTGCAAGGTTTTCACTTCCCAGTGGCGTAGCCCAAGACAGATGAAAAGGTAAGAGTCCACAACTGCAGAAATCGACTTTTATATTTTTCTTGTTTTTGTTTTTTAAATGTGTGACTTTAATTTTACTCTTTCCGAAAACACCTTCTGCGTCATGAGGAAAACTAGGAAAAGCAAAGTTAACCTTACTTTGTTGGCGGTCGCTCCCTTCACGAGAGAAACGCTTTGGCTCACTTCTCTCGAGATGCTTTTGTGGCTCGTGGATAGCTCAAGGTCGCAATATTTTTTTTATTTGAAAATCCAAGTTTTTTGTAAGTGTAATAATTTTTTATAATAGATCAGAATTCAGCGAATGAGAGTCATCTTTTTGAAATGCTTTGTTGTGTTGAGGCTTGCGCGCGTAAGCGTTCTAGTGTACTGTTCCTTTGATTGATGAACTCATTTATTCAATTGTAAGATCACCGTCTCGAATACTTGCGAAATAATGAGCCAACAGTTGGTTCACGCACAGCAGATGCAGTAGATCGACTTTCCTGGCTTTTAGTTTCAAGATTGGAAAAGTTACTGGTTTTTTCTGATTTTTCCATTCTCTTGGGTATATTTTTTGATATGTTGAAGTGATAAAAATCTTCCATGGAAGTTTTAAAATAGGAATGAATAAACAGTATTCTTTTTTCAGGGTTGCAGGTTTTATGGATAATTGGAAGGAGTGAGTTTAATTTGAAGTTTGACTTCTCAGGGAATTTTCCTTGAGTGGATGAAATTATCTTTATTCACTAAAGTATAATATATCATTGTAACTCAGGTCTTAAACATAAATGACGTCATACATTCAAAGGGGAAAGGGAGTGTAAAATGTTTGAAAAATGTGTTACGTCATTTACAAGGCTTCAGTGGAGCGAATTATATTAATAATAAAATTACACAGTAACAGTGCAAATTCCTTTAATGGAGATAAATATTTTGTTTGCATTTTTTAATGCGAATTAATAATATTAATTGTACTAAAAATAGTTTGGAATTTTCTTGGCTCAATTAATCAATATTTCATTAAGATCACATAATTATCTTTGATTCTTGTGATTTGAATTATCTTTATTCTAAATCTAAGTTGAAATGAGTGTATTTACTCTGAAAAATCCGTGGATAAGTTTTCTGAATGTAAAACATCAGAGTAGTTCAGTATATTTTTCTAATTTAAAAAGTATTAATAATCGTTCAACTCTAAAGCTTTTGAACTCAGGGTGAATTAAATTATTCTAGATTTAATTGCAATTTGGTTTTATTCATATGTCATATACGTCTTTGGAGAATACTCGACCTATTTTTAAAGTTTGCGTTAATTGATGATTATGAAGGGATTAAGTTCTTCGGATCTCTCCAAATTTTAGAATAGACAAATATTCTCTTGTTTCTTTTTCATTTTTGTTAGAAAAAAAAATTTTCTTTGCAGAAAATTATATGGAAAAGTTTATGGACGATAGCTCGTAAAAAGACCAGTCTTGAAGCTTGTGGTTTATATAATTTTTTTAAGTTAGACAGAATATTTCACATTAAGAAGAAATCAATATTGCTCGTTATTTTGTAAGAATTCTTTTTGAGAGAAGCACTGTTTTTTAGTAATTCAGTTTCACAAAAATTTCATTTAAAAATATTGAGTAATTCAAGAATCTCTCATAACGTTACGTAATTTGTATCTGGTATCTGCTTATTTTATTATCGAATATCATTTTCGAAACTGTATTGAAAATTCCAGATCTTATTTTCATAAATTGGTATATATATATATATATAGTTTCCAGTTGGAAAATATAGTTTCTAATTGGAATAAGAAAATAAATTGGATTCGGGTGCTCGATAATATTATCCGAACCTGACAGAAATGCAAAGACTGCTAGGAGATAAGCTTGTTGGAAATGCGTCAGAAGTTGTTTTCACTAAAAGGTTGAAATGATGCAGTGAAAAAATGAGTGAAATAGATATTCAAAATCTGAATATAGCTTGAGCAGAAAAAAATGAATTCATTTCAATTTCGAAGTAATAATTTAGGTTTAAAAATATTTCATTTAAGCATATTGTCGATAAGTATTGCTTCTAGAAATAAAAACGTTGTCTAATTTAGAAGTATGATAGTTGCGAAGTCTTTTTATTGAATTAAACATGGTTTCTTATTAAGCTAAAAGCAAAGTAAGTTGTAACTAAAGCGTTATTATCAAATTTATTATGACTAGTTTTCAAGACTTGTCTTTTTAGTTTATTTTCCATACACTTGATTAAGTCTATAAATAAAGCAGGCGGCGAAATGCTGAGAATATGTGATGATATAGTCAGGGTCTGTAATATGAGTCGAAACTTAATAATTGTGATTCATTAATTTAGATCAAAGTTAGGTTTATAAATTAATGAGACGCATTAGTTAATTAAATTCTAAAGGGAAAATATAGTTACTTTCTTTCATGAAAATGTAGAAAGTTTAAAACAGGGTGCTTCAATCTTTTTTGGTAACCTAGAAAATTTCAAATTGATCTTTGCACTTATATAGGAATGAGCCAGGTCAAGGAAAAATCAGCTCTCAGGGATCTTATATTTTGAAGGACAGGAAATTTCTAAAACGGAACATTACCTCGATGCTTTATGAATTTGCGTCTCTTGGAATACATATTGCACCTTTTTGAGTATTGGATCTTTGTTTACTCTTTGAAAAATACACAAACAAACCTAATTCCTAGAAATGATGATGGCACCATCTAACTTTCATCCCTTGAATTACGATTTACAACCCCTTTGCTGTGAGGCTAATACCACCAAGTTGGATTCCCTTGCGTCTATTTCTCAAAAACAATTTAAAACTTGATATATCTCACAAGATCAATTTTGCTTTGATGTATTTGCAGGTATGAGGGAATTTCATTAGCGAATCTCTGAGGGATCATCGATTTTGAAAGAGAGGAGAGACTCCTAAATCCTCAATTTTTCCGACCGTAGAAAACAGAGGTTGCAGATGGATTTAACGTAGAGCGCACTGCGTCGTAGCGTTTGCGATATTACCGACGAAGAAGGGTGAATATACCTTGGGGTGGAAGTGCAACGTTCTCCAGACTTCAAAGTGTTGGGGCCGTTGTGCGGGCGCGAGCTCTTCCGACTTCTTTGCAAATTGCGAAGGTTGGGGTAGTATAGGACTGGAAGTTGGTCCAGGATGGATGGAGGAAGGAAGATCGGCTGCTGTGGTTGCCATGGCGACCGGCATTGATTACTCCCTCCTCTTCAGCAGACCTCCCTTCCCTCATTTCTCCTTGAACCCTCTCTGTTACTCCACTCTAACTCATTGTTTCCCTCTTCTCTTGATTCTCTACTATTTATCGTTTTTCTCTCTTTCCTAATGTCCATTCTTGGCCATTCTACAATTCCCTCTATTACTCGCACACTTTTACTTTCATAGTCCATTACGATTTTTCAATCAGTTGTCATGAGTATGAGGAAAAAGGAAATATCAAGAGGAAGGTCTAGAAGAGAAGATTCAAAAATTAACTGATCAGGAGAAAGGGATGATCAAAATGATCAAGTGGATTCAGGATTGGTCAAGATTCAAAGGTGGATGAGATTATTCAAACTGAAGATTCGAAACAGGTAGAGAGATAAGAGAAAAACTGAAAAATTTTTTATCTGTTGCTTGACAACAATCCCATTGTAGCTGATGTGGTTCTAGATGCAAGATTCCAGTTTCATGTTCTTGATCTTTTTGAAATCTTTTTGTTTGATAATTGATGTTTATTGGCTTGGAATTGAATTTGTAATGTTACTTTGGATCAGCCGAGGGCGCTAATTATAATCTGCGATTAGGCATACGAGAAGCTGAATGAGAGCACATGGGGGTTATTCTCTGCTCGTAAAGGTTACGAGGTCATGCGTTAGGCCGAGTAGTGGGAGGAGACGAGGTCTAAGGGTAAGAGCTTGAAATGCCCCAGTGAGAAGATGAAATGAAAATTGAATAAATGTTCATGAAAGTTGGAACCAGAAAGGATTTTCCAAAATTCTTTTACAAAAAATGAAGTTAGAACGATTCTTCAATTTATGAAAAATCGAAGGAACATTTGGTTTAAAATTGTTGATATTCGTAGGCAATTAGTTGCTATCATTTTCTTGTACTGGTAATTTGATTGTGAATTAGATGAGACAATAATTAAGTCTTATTTCAAGAAATCTGCTAACTGGACTGGATATTGTTTAAGGCCTGCTTGTCTCTAAAACGAAAAGATTGCAAGAAGTAGTACGAAAGAGAAAGGATCTGAAATGAGCCTCCAGAAGAAAGAAAAAGTTGGAGACCCTAATAGTGGCTCATTACACTTGGAATTTCTCATCTTTTCCAGTTTTAGTTTAAGAAATTGACAGTAAACTACGATAACTGAAATCATATCTATGCCTTAGTTAGTTTAGAGATTCTCTCATCAGCAAAAGCAAGCTGCAAGACGTTTGATATGTGGTAAAGAGCAGGAAGTGAGAATACATTTTTTTCAATTTCCTTACGAAATACAGAGGAAAAAAAAAAAGAATCTCGAGTGAAAGGTGGCGATAGCTTTCCTCATTGCTTACTGCTAAAGATAAAACAAAAAGGAAAGACGTTCAGAGTGGTTTATAGGAATTTAGATCAAAGAGATATAATGTGAGGACAAGGAAGAACTATACTCGTTACTGAGTTGTCCTCAGTTGTATTTTGAGAAGGCTTCGATGAAATGAAAAAGAAAGAAATTATAACTACGTGATTTGCAGAACGTACGTTCCTTTGGGAAAAAGAGACGGTGGAAGGTGCTCTGTATTAGGGATGGTCAGTTACATGTGAAATTGGAACCTCTCGTTATTTGGGAATGGCGCGTGACGACGTCTGTCGTCGGGACGCTATTGACGTAGGAGATCGGGTCCAATCGGGAATATTCGGCTTCCATAATCTCTCTCTATCTCTCTTATATGTAATTTCCATTTTGGTCCCTCTCTCCTTGGCTCTTTATGTTCCTCATTTCTCCCTCCCTTGGCTCCAATGTGAGCGTGCGCAACCCCTTTCTCCTCTTTCCTCCCTCAGGAACACTTTTCCATGAACAGTTCAACGCAAACGAATGCCGATCCACCTATCGATCCTAGGACTTCGACTATATTGGGTGATTGGATGAGCTGTTGCGTTGATCGATTTTACTTTTTTGAAGAGCATTTTTCAACGCTGGTGCTGATAATAGAAATTTAAAAAAGTCACAAGGGTTTTATCGTTTTCGATTTTGCTGAATAGGTGGTATTAGGTTGGAGGAAGCGTCAGTTTTATCAATTAGAGAAGAAGCTTTAGAAAAGAGAAGTTAATTTGGATTTCACTCAGTCTTCGGTGATGAAATAATTGAAGAATCAAATTTCACTTAGAAAAAAGTTTCGAAACCTATAAGATTTTTGTGATGCTTCAAACAAATCTTCCATTAGTTCTAAAGTACAGATAATTTATTTTTACAAGTCTGTAATTCTTCTAAAATAAGAATTCATAAAATAATTAGATCTTGAAAGCTGCAAAATATTAATGCAAATTTGGAAAGCAGCCAACTTCATGGGAACTATCTAATTTAAACGCTATGAAATTTTTAAGTATGTAGCTCGCAAATTTCTTAGGATCTTGGATATAAAGCTTGTGAATGTTGGGCGTACTAATGTAAACATTCTCAAATTGAGTAGTAGTTAAATTACACAGGGATTCAATTCAAATTTTATGAAGAAAAATTGCAAGCCTTCCTCATAACGTAGAATCCACCTTACTTCGAACATTAGCCCAAATTTAGGACAAATATTTTCCTTGGATTTGAACTATTTTTTTTAAACCAAAACCAGCTTTTTACCCGAAGTCTGGATTTGGGCTTTTAGTTTTTGTTGGTTTTATACTATTTGATTAAATGGAAGCAAAGAAAATTGGGTGTCCGAAGTTAGATGATTCTACGGTACTCTGTTGGTTTAGACATTTTTCGATGAAATCAAAATTGGAAATTAAAGTATTTAGCTCAACTATTATAGAGCTTAAAAAATCCCTTTACATTCAGATTCTTATTTTGTATTTTTTAAAGTGCCAATTTTTATAAATGCCAATTTCTCGAGAAAAAAAAATGACCCTGGGAAAATGTCGATAAAACGCTGAAAGGTCGTTACTGAGTTAATAGTTTGTAAATAAAAGTGGTATTTATCTTTAACGACGCTCATCAAAGACTAAATTTAAAGATGTTCTTATTGAAGAGTTTTTACATTAAAACAAACTTAAATAACAGCAAAATATGGATGAAAATCTGAAAAATAACAAAAGTTTCAAACTTTTCAAATTGAAAACCATGAAATTTAAAGGTATCGTCTTTTAAAATCTCTTTAATATCAAGAGTATCAAAGTTAGAAAGTCTTTGAGTTGGAATATTTCCAAAACTTCAAAGTTTCAAAACTTGCAAGCTTGTAAATTTTAAAGTCTCTAAATTTGAAGACTTCCAAATTTAGTAGTGCCTCAATTTCCAAATAGAAATATAGATCAAATTAAGATCCTCGGAAATAATTAACCGCTCTCTATCCTTGAAGACCAGACTTCTTAGCTGCTAAACTTCGCTAATATTCAATTTTCTCATAATTTCCAGATCAGTTATTAAAATCGATATGGAACCCAGCTTTTGATACCTCTTCGGCTCTTCTGAAATTGATGCAGTTGCTACATCGTTGTCCAACAATGGCTGTTGTGAAACTTGTAACAACCAGCTAGCCAGTGCAGCGTTGCGACCATTCTCAGGAAGATTTTGCAACCGTATGCACTCGTTCTACTGCATCCACCTTGTCGGTCGTCTAGTGTACTTTCACATCCGACAAAAAACAACTGTTCTATGCCCGTTTGTCGATAACTGACGCCTTTGTTGCTGAAAATATCTTAAGGCTACGATGAAGGTTTAGGGTTGAAGGGAAGTTGTTTACGGCCGGTGTAAATTCTCTTGTAGGGGCATATTATCTTGTCACTTCAGGGTTACTCTCCGAATTTCGATTCCAGACTACAGAATCGCATTCTGCCTCTTAAATTTCAAGGCTCTGAATTAAAAAATTCAATCATGATTTGCTCTTGTGGGAAAGACAATTTATTATGCGAGTAATGTTTAGAGTTCTAAATTAACCCTTTTGTATTGCATTATCCTGAGATATTATTCTAATTGGAGGTAGATTCCTATCTATTGATTTATTGTTCACTATTGTTTTATGGTTCACAATCATTTTATTCGTTAGATATTCGTTAGTTGAAGGCGTTTGATAAACGCCGATAGCCTCAAAATTCTAGAAAATTTAGAAAACACTTTACACAATAAATATCTAATTCAAATATTTTTTGAGTAAGGTGTTTTCTCTACGTTTTCCTTCATTTTCGCTCTTAAATATGAAGAATATATGTTAGTTTGGTTTCCTAGATTTTCAATTGAGATGCAGGATTGAATATTCATTTATGTCAGAATCATGAAGCATTTTAGAAAAGGTTTCTGTTTTCATTTTCTGCAGGACATTGTTGTGACTGTGCTTTCAAATAACTTTTGCTTTCACTAAACAACATTACAGAAACCACTTGAGTGGTTAATGTAAATCTTGATAGTACAATGCGCTCGTAAATGTCTCCCAGATATCCTTAAGGCTATTAAATGTCTCTTGGATGTCTAGTCAACTAGTCTTGCTATCAAAAAGAGAGACTAGTATATTTTGATCAAATCTCCGATGTAACAGTTTCATTCGCTTAAAGTTGGGGCTATAATAATAATACTAATATAGGTTCAGTCTCAGTAATTATTCAGTGAATTCTATCGTAAAAAATCTACCCGCTTCGCGAGCACATTCTCATTACACGTCGCGCTTCGCGCTCCGGGTTGCGCGCTTGCACTCGCTTACCAACCTTTATCACTGCTATATACTTTTGTTTTAATCACTTTAGTTTTAAATGAAGAAGAGAACTAATTTACTTAAGGTTCTATCGACCTTAAGAAACACATTCTCATCAGGACATTCGCGCTCGATATTTGATTTAAACCTCATTTAAACCTCGCGCTTCGCGCTCGGCTCTGTTTACCATATAATAAATACAAATGAATAGTTAACAAGTTTGAGCGCGCCTACGACGCGCCATTTGTTCGTAGCGTTTCGCGCTCTGGAGTATTTTAGGATTTTCAAGAGCTTTCATAAGTTTTCAAAGATATCAAGACATCTGAAACGATTTCAAAAGATTTTAAATGATTTTAAGGAATTTCAAAATACATAATTCAAAGAGTTTCAAAATTTTCAAGTAATTTCAAAACATAAAAAATGTTTTTTTAATTCTTTAACTGTTAAATCTCTTTAAATCTATTGATTTCTATAAAACCTTTTAGAATCTCTTAAACCCTTTTAATTAAATCTTCTGCAGTCTTCTCAAATACTTAACAAATATTTTGAAATTTTTAAAATTCTTTTTGAATTCATTTTATATCCTTAAAATTATACACACCCTTCGAGACTTCCAGTTTATAGAATCAGTTTTTATGACAGGATTGTTTTCGAGACTAGAATCAAATTACTGAAGATTAAGATATTTTATCAAAAGATTTTTTAAAAATTATCATAAGCTTAAATGATGTATTCCAAAATTGAAGATAAATTTCGTAATTCTTTTGATATCATTTGTTTATGTTATGACGTCCGAAATTTTTATCAAGTTATAAAATGATTATGCGTTCGTGAAAAAATCGTACTTGAAAAGGAATCACGTAAACTGACGATGACGTTGATCTTGGCGAGGAAGCTCGTGTATCGAAGCAGGTTCGTCCGCCTCATAAAGTCACGCTTGTCGAATGTAGGACAGGCCCTTCTCTCTACGTACGCCATCCTACGCAAGAATAGTGTTTGAACGTGTTGTACATACGGGTTGATCCCTCAGTCGTGACATAATAGGAAAAGGGCGACGGGTGAAAATAGGTCAAAGGGTTACTACGCCCACACTCTGCTAATGTTTTCTTAACACGGTTTTCTGCTTACAATTTTTAAAACAAAATAATTACTAGACCTAGTTTATTTAAGAGAAAAGAATCACTTTCATTTTAGTTTAACACTACCTAAGATTTTGAAAAATTATCCTGTATTCATGAACCATACCTATTTTTAGGATTTGTTTATAAAACAAATTTTTATTTAAAATAATTGTTATTTGATATAAAAGAGATCGTTGAATATAATTTTATAATTTATGGTGTGAATACGTCTGTAGTGTGAGAATATAGTTGGTGACGAATTTTTTATCGATTACGAAAGTTATAGTTGGACATAGCTTGCATGAGTAGTTGGTATGTACATATTGCATACGTACTATGCTGGTATATAATATGTATATAAGATTTGTCGGGCACGTGCTCTACAATGATTGACGTTATTTGTCTCAACTGTATAGCAATCTCACACTTAGTTCCAATATATCACTCCCACGAGCTCTTCCAGGTGTTTCGTATTTTCCTAGGCATGAAGTTAGTCGTATAACTGGAGTGTTTCGACTTCCAACCCGGTGAACTACAGAGGAATTTTACTTGAGCACCGGTTCGTCGAAGTACTGATGCAGCAAGTCGAACGTCGTCGTGACGTCAGGCGTCCTGACGCTATTTCTGTCCAACGACAATTTGCTTTTGCCGCCTATCTCCCTTGTCGAGTCAAGACTCGAAAGAAAGTCGAATTTTGTATCGATAGATTTGAATCATTTTTCTCAGAGTATTTTTATCTTTGTTTAATTCTTTCATTCTGTTAGATGAAATGGGAAGGTATTTTCTAGCCTGAATAAGTGATAGGCATAATTAATTAATTTAATTTCTAAATTAAATTTTGGCAATCATAGATTAATAAATGCATAGAAGATTTTTTAACGTGAATATTTTCTTTTCTTTCAGATAATCGAGCAGTCGTCCGGATCTTTCTGGGCAACTAAACACACCGAATGCAATGTGAGGGATGGATAGAGAAGAATGTATGTACCTTAGAGCAATTTAATATTCCTCTACTAACAAGTCTAGTTTTATTAAAAATACTGCTGGCTGAAGTTTATTTTTAATAAAAAGAGTAAGGAATACTTGAACAAGATTGCTGTTTAGTCCAGAAAAGAGGAAAACCTGAGAAAAGTTGAAAAATATTGTGTCAGGTTATTATGTAGTTTAAAAACTTACTTTTTTGGAGAATTCCAATTTAGAAATATTCAAATTTTGAAATAATTTCAACTCAGAAATATGTAGGAGTTATTTCTACTTTTAAAACAAATATTTCTGGAAGAGGCTCGGTTTGTCGAGCACAAGTTGTAACCATAACGGTCTGCTGATCGTAGAAAGGCTCTCACTAGGTCTTTTGTTTCATCTAGAAAGAAAGCAGGAAAGAACGTTTCTTTCAGTAGTAAGAGCCTTCTGTTTTCAGTAGAAACAGAAGAAACAGGCTTCTCGACGTTCGTTGATTGGTGCTTAGCATAATTAATCCTAATACTGAGCATCGTTTCAGATGTATTTTACTTGTTTTGATTACTTCTACCTCTTTTCTCATGATATTCTAATATCAGCACACGATAATTTATACGATACACTAGTAATTTGCAAGATTATACATTTATGCTAAGGCAATTGCTCGCTGCCTTTCTTCCTTAATTTCTTTTACTCTAAAGCAATCATCTTTTTATATTCTTGTCCAATAAGAGCTTCTTCAAATTTTTTTCGCATGCTTATATTTTTAAATTCTAAGTATCTTCTTAGGAGAATTCGAAAATCTAAATTCTAATCTTGGGTTCAGAATTCTTTCTGATCAGATCTGACTTTCCTGTCCCAGATTCTAATTTTAGAGTAAGAATGCCTGAATTCTTAAACGAGTCTCGCTCTGGAGAATTAGATTCAATCCCAAAGAATCGAATCATTAGAATATCCTAAAGTAAAATAAAACAATTAAGAAAATATCGAGAGATTTATCAAGTTTGGAAACCTGTTGAATGAGAAGTAAATCGAACAAGAATATCGATGGTAGGAATCTAGTTTAGCAGAAGACAACTTGCGCTTTTAGAAACCTAGGTTCGCTGAGAGATAATTAACAGTTGTTCATTCGTGCAGTTGATTACAAATAGTATCAATCTCGTAGATTTTCATCAGAGAACAAACGTTGATCGTCTATCGTTAAACAAAAGAAATGACATCAATAGGAACCACTTATCTGGTATTGGCTTCACTCTTGAAATGCTGTCATGGACAGCTTTGAGCATTGAATTTGCGTAATTCATTCCTTTAAATCATTTTATGTTTGCAAATCTTCTGTTTTGGTTCTATGTCTCTGTGATGTCCCTTGAGACAAGTCAGAACTGACCGAAGAGTCTGGCCTGTGGGGTGGTTTTGAACAAGTGAATTTGTGAACTGCGTCACAGAATTTAGAGTGTAGCAGTGAACTGGTAGTGAACTGGGAGTGAGGCTTGTATGACCTCGCTCTTTCCTGGTCCCGTTAGCCAGAAGTTCATTTCATGCCCTGCCTTTTCTCGGGGATGCTGTATGAGTTGGAAAACAGTCTCTAGTGACGTATTCACATCTGGATTAATGAAATTGAACTGAAGGCGCTAATTTGATGACAAAGTTGATGATACGATATCGATAAGGGAATTGAAAAAGAGAGAAGAGTCGAAACTGGGTTACAGCCTTTAGATAATTTGCTTTGAATGTTTAACATTGTCTGAAAATAATATCATTAATATTGTTCCAGGTCATTTAACGACTTGTTAAAATTTTTTCCTATTATTAACAATTAAAAACGTAAATCTTTCAAAGCTGAACAAACGGGAATTTAAACAATTTTCAGTTATGAAGTTTTCGATAGGAATAAAAGTAATCGATTAAGCTTTATCATAATAAAAATCATATTATAATCCAATTTTGAAACAGAAAATCTTTGAAGATGGGACGCACTTCATTAGTAAATGAGATATTGAAAATATCTGACTTGTTTACGTGTTCAATGTTAAAAATAGAACTTTCCTTAAATATCCTCTACTTCACATTATCTTTTTCGATATAACATCGTACGACCTACTTTTCCTCCCCATGACCCATGCTCCACATTTTCAAACTTAGATCCTGTGAACTTAGAGAAAATAGAAATAGACTTTTTCTTTGAAATTGATAAATAAATTATGTAAACATTTAGAGAATTCTTAAAAGTTTTTCATTTGAATCATTTTTATCAAAATTTGTCTTTAAAATTGTATAGGTACTTTACTTTTTATTTTTCTATTCTCAAACCTGATAGTTTAAATTTTTAGTATACTTCATTTCAGAATATTTTCTTTTACAGGGCTGTAAAGTAACTGAGAATGGATTGAGATATTTGGATGCCAGATTAGAAATCAGTAAACAGTCAATTATCTCCATTTGGAGAATAGAATTGGATCTTTATGATGCTATTGTCGGGAATTCTATTCAGTACGATATATGCTTCACTTCTGAATTTCCAGACACATGTGCATACGCATAATGTAAACCTTTAGTGCGTCCATTGAACTGAGTATAATGAGCAAATACTCTACTAGCGCCCCAGAGCGATATATTATATGTAATGCATTGTTATTATACGTGTAGATTTAATACATATACAAGAATATCGACTGGTCCAGGAATACCCGCTGTGAACTACATGAATTCAGGAATACACCCACACAAGCGCGTCCCTTCTACTTAACGGTATATCACTATATGGAATGGAAAATGCATAATAATGAATATTATTATCAGACTGAAAACACTCGAAATGTTTGTGTGATTGACATTCATTATATCAAGGGCTGAATTGTTTGCTTCAGGGAATATTGATTTTCAATAGCATTTTACTCGATTTTCGCAAATTCTGGTTTTCGAGATTATTAGTGAATAAGTCCGGAATATATAGTCCTAAAATTATAATCTGTTGTGAGCAGTATTTGAAAACTAAAAGAATATTGCGTCTTTGGAATTTTTTAGAACGTGATCTTAAGATTATTTTGTACAGAGTTATTTCAGTGTAAAGAAAGTCAGGAATAAGAATTTTATAAGTGGATGGGAGTTTATGAACTTAAGAAATCAGAGAAAAGTCAGTAATTTTAAAAAGGTTGAAAGTCAGTAATTTTAAAAAGGTTGAAAGTCAGTGATTTTAAAAAGGTTGAAAGTCAGCGCATTTGATTACGAGTTCAAAAAATAATGTTATGCACCCGCATAATTTAATGAAGAACTTCCCTGATTAGGTAATAATATATAATCAAGAAAAATGTTCAAAATAAAATGTATTAATATTGGGAAAGTAAATAGTTAAATTTTTTTAAATAAAATATTTTTCTCGGATTAATTTTCTTTAGACGAAGTTCAGTTGGGCGTATTTGCTGTTGAGAATGTTTTATAATTCCTGTAGCAAGCCGTTCTATGTAGACATCCTTCCTGTTTTTACTACGTATGTATGTGTGATAATACCTATATTTAATCTTCGCATACTTCTACATTTTGCTTTTCATCTCGTCCTCCTCTGGCCTTTCACTCCCCTCCAGAACCAGCGCAGCTTCGGTAAAAGCGGACAATGCGTGCTACGATTTGAATGAGTCTGTTTCGCTTAACTTAGGAAATCCAATCGATGCACGAAATTGTTTTACACGCTGCCTTTTACGCCACTGAGAATCTCTTAATATTAAATACTAAAACCTCATTCGGATACATAACATACATACATTTATCAAACTTTCTGACAATATTTCACCTGTCTCTGTTTAAAAAACTGTAAAGATGCATACAGAGGTTCGATTTCTCCTAGCCGTTTACATTTTTTTTCAGAGGAAGTATTTTATTTCTATTTTCTGTGATAAAACCTTTTATAAAAAAATCCTGGAACTTCATCAAACTCTACTTTTTGTACAGCCAGCCTATGGATCCATTGAGAATCGAAATCCCTATGCTTCCTATCCTAGTACTTTCAGTTTTAATTAAAAAAAATCTTTGGGGTGGTTTTGGCAAATATCGATAAAAACTGATTGCCGAAAAAATATCCGATTGAATTTCTCATTATTTTGCAGATGTTTTTATATGGCAGGGTATGTAGAGGTAGACCCATGATATGTATGCACGTGGGATGCTATAGTGCTACACTGCGGTGGGATCGATTCGGCTGGAGGTGGAGCCCCCATCCCCATTTACAAGCTCCAATATACACCCCCGCAGCACCCCGTTCGTCTCCTTCGCACCCTAGCAAAATATCCGGAGGTTGCCTCCTTCGTTCACTCGCTCGTTGGTTCGTTTTAACCTTCTGCATGCTCACGTCTCTCCTTACTTCTACTTCTTCGCACAAGGGAAAGAAGAATTCTTTGCTTACGTTCTTATCCCTCTGCAATCCCCACCGACAATCTTCCTCTTTTGTGTGTTTCGGATAATGAAAAAACAAGAAGAATGACACTAGGTTCATGTTTTCGTCTTTTAAGCACAAGTAGCAATCTTCTAAAATTGTTCCTGGATTAGTTCAGATTTTAAGAACTTTTATTTTCAGTTGTTTTTACAGTTATAATGCTTCCAAATCTAGAAACTTTTTATTATTAAAGTATTGATCTCTCCCTTTCTATCTACTAATGAATATTATTACTTTTTTTACTAAATACCTTTCCTCTCTGTCGGATAAGATTTGCCATCCAATATTTCCTGAACCCCAGAACGGAATGAAATTAATTCGAAATTTTTTCGCTTTTTAAAAATTTCTCTATAAAACCTGCTGATATTTCTGAAAGTTAAAATGAGACAGTGAGCAGACTTTCCGAACTGTTTATTTTTCCAAACTTCCGGCGAAAGGAAACAGTTTCTGATAAATGATTTTGCTTCATACTTTGCACATTAACATCCCACACATAAAACCCTCTGGACTTCACACAAATCAAAAAACAAAGTTCCCTCCTCATTTTTCATATTGCCATGGCAACTTATTTCGAATCGATTTTGCAAGGTGGGGAACTGCAGTCAGTTTATGACGCAGCCAATATGGTGATGTCATCCCCGTCGAAAATAATGAATCCCTTAATGAAAAAGAACACCCACAATGTTCAACTGCAGTTTGTTTTACTAAAGTTACATATTAGAATCCTGGAATGCAAAAGGACGAGACGAGTTTCTAAACAAACTCTATTAAATGTGTCCCCTAATAATGTTGAATTTCGGAATTAACGATACGCTGATGTGTTTACGACAGTGGTCGAGTCGGAGGGTTGGTGGGTGGTACATTCCACAGCTTCCAGGGAGGTCACTGCGAGCGAGACGCTGCATTATATTGCGCTCCCTCGCTCTTATTATGCCAAAGCGACCTGTAGTACAGGGATGCGGTATATGGGAGATGTACCATGGTCTTGACTCGAGTCACACGTTAGTGGAACATCACCTACGCTCCTACACCAACTCACCAACTCACCAGCTCCAACCTCCACCCCACGAGAGACGATCTTCACTACAGGTCTCGCGATCCTACAGAACTCTAGACTACCAACTACTATGGGCTATAGTACTACACCATATCCCATAGTAGCCTGCGCAGACGGGTTATGAGAAAGCCCAATACGTATAGCTAGTCTCTCGGATCCTCCGACGTTTCCCAGAAACCAGAAAGCACGACGAACTCTCAATCACCGCAATATTCCACCGCTAACGCCGTCTCCATCGTAAAATCTCCGGCTTTGATCTTTTTCAATCCTACTTATTTATTTTTTTTTTTCCCAGGACTCGAGGAATCTTACTCGTTAGAACTATCCAAGGTCTACTGGTAGTGGTGCTCTTCATACATTTAGATTCGCCAGAGGTCGAAAGACCCTTAAGATGACCCAGACAATCATCAACTTCCTAAGCACCAACGTCATCAACAGACGCCAACATCACCCTTCGCAGAACCGGATGATCGATATTTCCATGGCTTCGTCTCCAACACGCTCTCCGGTGACCCCTTTTCGTTTGGGGCGCGGAGTGGAGTGGCCTGACTGAATTTTTTTCTATTATGGAAAAAAGGAAGACGACTCCTTCTGTTTCGAGCGAGCTGCGGCGACAATTGCGATAGTCGCGGTACCGCGTCGCGCAGGCGCCGCTCTCTCGTTCGTTGAACCGTTCGAGAGAGGCAAAAGAGTGTGGCTCCGACTCTCATTGCCGATTTCGCGCGGCAACTTGGACGCCGACGTCGTGCCCGAGGTCTACCGAGCACCCACGAACGCCCACGAGCTGCCTCCAAGCCACCTCCAAGAGTCCAAGCCAGGACGCTCATTCCCCGAGTGCGTCGAACACTCGGCTCACTCTGCTGTGAGCTGGTGAACGCGAGACACGCGCCTCGGCTTCGATCCTCTCGAATCGAGTCTTTCCGAACACTCAGCTAGATCTAGACATCTAGACTCTTTCCAACTAGTTCTCACAGAGCTATACTCTGCCACCAGGTTCAAAATCCACTTTGCTGTTTGCACCAACGCGCCGTTAACGTCTCGTGTTTTCACGATTTACCGTTCTCTGACTTTCTTTTCTGAGCTAACTGTCAGTTCTCTTTTCAGTCACTGAGACTCTTCATCCCTTCAGGATCGAATATTCTTCAAATTGTCATCGAACTCTGAAAAAGTTCTGACTTTTACTCCCATGAGAAAAGGCCCTGATTTCTGAAACTATCAGAGAGTTAGCTACAAAGTCCATCGATGTCGTCAATGTTGAACCCGGTCTCCTTGAGCCGGACCAGCAGATGGCTCATGGATCCTAGGGTCGATCAATCCCGCGGCGAAAAAGGAGGCTGGAGTTGCGAGACAACGTAAATCATCCTCGAGGCTTTTTTTTACTGATCCAGTGAGAAAAGAGGAAATCTATAGGATTCAGAATCCAAAATTTCGAGAACGAAGGGAAGGTAAAAACGCCTTTTCTCTTAGCTTTCGGTTATTGTGCGACATTTCATTAGTGAACCAGAGATTCGCGCATGGTAACAGGAAGCCGGTTTCTTTCTCTTAGACTTGAATCAATAAGTCAGTAAATATGAACCCTTGGTCACCGTGTCTTTTACTTTTGTCTAAGATCCATCTGATTCGATAAAGAATCTATTTAATATCCGATAAATCATCCAGAAAAGACTCTTTGCATAAATACATTTTTTAATCTTTTGCTACAAAGGGCCTATGTTTATAAAAAAAAAATTGATTTTTCTACATGCTTTCTTTTTCACCCTTGCTCACTCTCTCTCCCCATTTCTCTCTCGCTCTCTCTGTCTCTCGTGCGCGGTACCATTGGGCGCGCGGCTTATTGATCCCTCCGTCCTCGTTGCGTATGATATTTCAGAACGGTAGAGAAAAAGAGAGAGGAAGGAAATGGAGATGGAGAGATTGCGAGACGTAGTAAAAAAGACAATCGACAAGCGTCTAGTCGTCGACTATGATTTATTGATAGGGAAGATGCTAGGTCCGTGTCAACAACTCTTTAGAATTCTTGATCATAAGATTGTCATAAAATCACTTTCTTCACCTTATCACTTTTTATTCGATAAATGCTAGATACACTATTTCTAAGTATTTGCTTGATTTGTTTACTTTTTTACTCTAGACGGCAGAAACGACCGAGATGGAATCGCCTTTGGCCCAGGACAGTGTCATCGTGGCCCAAGAGGATTCCACCTCAGTGGATCCTGGAACAAGCGAAGTCATGCCAACACCTGCAACTGTCACCGATGACGTCTCCTCACCTTTTGAAGACTCTCTGGATTTAAACTGCCATACCGAAACCTCCCAAAATCCTTCGAGAATGGAAACCAACACAACAAAAATTCCTGGGGTTATTCAGGAAGAGAACTCTAATGAAACGAAATCTGACAATGAGTTAGTTGATCTAAAATCTAAGTGTAAAGACTGCGATGGGGATGCTTCAGCGGAGAAAGGCCCACTGCCGATTTCCAGGAAGAGGCCAGCTACAGACTTCCTTCCGATAAACGCTGAGATTAAGAAAATTGGTGTAGAGATATCAGAAGAGCAGGCTCAGCAATTGAAGAACGAGGTCAGGAGGCTCTCGCCTATACACGTTAGTCTTCGAGAACGAACCTTGGGTGAGATTTCACTCATTTCGGAGCCTAGGATCTTCGTAGAGCAGGATAGGTTTCCAAATAAAGAGGATGGAGAGCTCTCAAATTCTGCAAGCGAGGAGGAAATTTTTCAAACTGATGGTATCAGGGAAGAGGACTCTACAGCAAGTTCGGGTAAATTGGGGGATGAATCGCGAGTGGAATGTTGTGACGCTGTGGATGGCGCAAGTGATAATAAACAATCAGATTCAACGACACCGAGCCAGGAGAATGCCTCGGGACTTAAAGAGTTGGTTCTTGTGCTTTCGAGGGTGGACCAAGAAGAAAACTTACAGATGGTGGAAGGTATCAGTGAAGGTTGTGTAGATCTTGGGGAAAGTGGTGTCTTAGAAAAGAAAGTGGATAGTGAAGATAGGGAAAAAAAACTCTGTCCTGAACCTGAGAATTCTTCCAGGACTTTGACCCCCGTCAAAAGCTTTGATCTTCAGGATCAAGTCACGACAAGGAGTGAGTTGTTGACAGAGAAAATGGATAAGAATGAGGAATTGAGTGAAGAGGTTCTATCGCCGAGGAAACCGGTTCAGATTTTTGAAAAGGAGGAAGAGTTTCAGGGAGTGTCGAAGGCGGTAATTCAGAAGATTGAGGAGCATGAGGAACTCGTTTTGACGAGTTCGACACTTGGGATAGATGAGATTCACCCCAAAAAAATCGGTCAGAATTCTTCGGTGTTAGAAAATATTGCGGCGTCGTTTGAGGCCCAAGAACCGCTTGATACTGAAGAAGCGGAAACGGAGACTGGGTCGGATAGCTCGGAAGCTACTACATCGATGACGAAAGTTCAATTTGAGGGTGGCAATCACGTTATATCTAATCAGATCCCGTACTCGGAAAATGAGCCTCTGATTTGCGATGACATTCCGACAGAGATTATGACGAGATTAGAGCCGGAAAGACCTGAAGCCTTCACTGAAGATTCGGCGGAGAGTCTTGCACTTGCAGCAGGTTCGAGGGACGAGGTCAGATCGGATGGAAGCGATTCTGGACTTGGGAGTGAGATTCCTGGAGATCCTGGACCTGCTCCTGCTCCTGAGAGCGATTCAGAGACTTCCTTTCTTGATAGGATACCTGATGAGATCTTGTCCGATAAGGATAAAGGTGAGAAATAATTTTTGTAATTTGATTCAATGTTATAATAATTACTTAATCTATGACTACTATTTAAAAAAAAAAATATATATATATATATTTTTTTTAAATAGTTTAATAGTCTATGAATAC